>JAOEHI010051897.1:0-17670 GCA_025447815.1 Percopsis transmontana | reverse complement strand
TCCAGACTCTTCTCTGTCCTGGCACCGCAATGGTGGAATGAGCTTCCTGCAGCGGTCAGAACAGCAGAGTCACTACCTATCTTCCGCAAGAGACTTAAAACCCACCTTTTCAAAATCCATCTCGATACCTCGGCCACCGATCTTTCTACCTCATAGCACTAATCCCACTAACAATCCTTATTCTATCCTCCTTTCCTCCCATTAAAAAAAAAATAGTAATAATAATAATTACTTTTTTCTACTCTGTTAGATCAGGTCTTAGAATATTAAGCACTTTGCAGTTAGCAATTATTGACTGTTTGAAGAGTGAATGATAACTTTAGATTATTGCAATTATTGACTGTTTCAGGAGCGATTGATAACTTTCGAGTAATGTTGTTCAAATGCATCAGTGAATTAACCTTGTTACATGATGCGGCACTTATTCTAGGAAAATGTTATTTGATTGCAAAAACTGGTGGTTAACCAGATCAACTGTTGACAAATGTACGAATTGTAGGTCGCTTTGGATAAAAGTGTCTGCTAAATTCTGTAAATGTAAATGTAAATTTAGAAGAAAGGGGAAAAGAATAAACTGTTGATTCTGGTTTGGGAATATTAAATGAAAGTTTATGTTGACATTTTATTGATAAATTGTAGGACAAACTGGATCGAGGCTTGATGAAATCTAAGAATGGCATACCGATATCTTTATCAAAGAAAATACATTGACAGGTGCTGTAGGTAGGCAATAGACATCTGTCAGCTATCAGAGTGAAATGCTCTGTGAGAATATTTGCCCTGGTTGATAACCCGGGCATCTATAAGTCCATTTGGATTTGGTCCGGCGAATCTTACTGTACCTTGCCTGCCAATCACATGAATGCGTGCATGCCGCTACAACAGGTTTGCCAATGGCGCATCGCAATGGCAGACCAACGGGCTCCAGAGGGAGGGAGGAAGGGGTAGGCTTTTAGGTTGTTGATTTTCAAAATCTTGCTCTCTTGCGTTGATATTTAGCTAGCTCTCGTTGCAACGCTCAAATCCTGCCTACAGCAGCTTTAAGTCTCAAAGGAATAACATCAATCTGTCAAATGTCACTTGAGGATGGTTGCTGCCACGTGATTGGCTGATAAGATATTTGCATTAAAGAACATTGCAGTAACTGATACTGTGTATATATAAAAACGTTGTCTTCCACTTAAATGTTTGACAGACATTTTCTTGGCGCACAAAGTAACAGTGCTTAGTGGTGGATGCCAGACTGATTTCCTTGGTGGCTTTACTGCTGGTGCTGGCAGTCTGGATGGCAAGCTGACAACAGCTAAACAGTAGCTTAATGGCCCCTTCCCTTTTATTATTTCATTGTTTGTGACATTTCTGTGACGTGATTTCATCACTGCAGACGGAGACCCAGCGATGAGAGCGGAGTGACTGCTGGATAACCCCAAACTTTCATCATCTTGTACAGTTTATCGACCCCGTGTCGCCCTACATTTCACTTTCAACAGAATACTATATTGGCCTTGTTAGCAACGTGCAGCCTCGCTATCTATCTGTCTACCTGTCTTGCCTATTTACTGTGTGTAAATGCGTCTTGCTGGCCCCAGCGCAACCAAGAATAAGGAGTCTCCACAATTGTATACGTAACGTTTTCTCATTCACTGCATTCAGGTAACCTTCTAGTGCCGGGTGGGACGCAGTCCGTTCTTACCGCCTCCAGTCTGACGTGCGCTGTCTGCTGTCTCTGCAGGTGTTACCTGCTGGATGGGATCTCTAAAGGAGCCTGGCTGAACCGCTCCAGCATCATATTCGCCGGGAACGACAAGTGGTCGGTGGACCCGCGCGTGTCCATCGTGTCCAGTGTCGGGGACAAGCACGAGTACAGCCTGCAGATACAGAAGGTGGACATCCCCGACGATGGCCAGTACACATGCTCCATTCAGAGTGAACGCAACCCACGGCCTAAGCTCCTCAACCTTATTGTAAAAGGTATTGTTCTTGCTGTTCTGTGTGTGTGCGTGCGTGCGTGCGTGCATGCGTGTGTGTCTAGCGAGTGACAAGCAGTTCACGTTTCCTAGATTACTATCGCAGATTAATTCTATGTTCACTCAAATATATGACACGTTGTTCGGATGGAGGTTGATTTATTGTTTAGCTCATTTCCAAACTTCACCTCCATCCGTAGTCAACAATATATCGTTTGTTAGCTATTACATGGCTCATGTAGCCCAGACATTTCAGCATATGGGACCTGACAATAATCTTAAATTGTCCGGGTAGCCAATGGTCATAGGTGTATCCAGCACCATCTGTGCGACCAAAAAAGTGCCCGTCGCTCACTTATTGTAACCAGGAAATGAATTTGTATGAATATGTATCAGGCATGTAAGAGAATAGGAGAAACAGAAGTTACTTTTATGAAGGGGAAACTCTTATTGTTATTACAAAGTACATTCTGTGCCTGCGGGCTAGCAGACACCAAGTAAGGAGCTTGGTTGTCCAAAAACAGAGACAGAATATGCAGCTTTAATCCAGCCAACAGTGAAAAAGAAGCTATTCTTGTGAATCTGAGTTCTTTCAAGTTCAGCTCGATATTATTGACATATCTGCCACTTCAGTGGTCCACTGAAGGTATGAAACTTCAGATTTCAACGTCTTACATTATGAAAGTGCCACTGGAATATTCAAAGGTGCTTCATATTGGGCTTCATCTTCATTCATATATAACCAGGTCAATACATGTGGGAAACGTTAGGAGAGGTGCGACGTGTGCACAGAACTCTAATTGACGCCAGCACATTGAAGCCAGCAGAATAACTGTTAGTTGTTGGGGTAATAGGCTGGTGGTTGACTTTCTATGGCAATGCATGAATGCTCTGAAGACCGGGTAAAGTGTAAAATGGGAAAATTATCCAAGTGAAAATCCATCTTCCAAATGCCATGTTCTATTCCTTTAACAGGATGATATGAAGATTTACAGCAATAATTGTCAACTTGGCTCTGAATGCGTTAAAGCATGAATAACAATGAGGATGCAATGTTATCCATCAAGATGTCAAAACTAAATACTGCGGGATATATTCTGTCCAGGGTATTAATTCCAGCGTTTATTTCCCAACACAATGTTACGACCCGCAATCACTGTCAGTGAACCGCCCGCATTCTGTGGCCCGGTCCTTCCCCCTCATCAGCGAGCGGGCCACAGCAAGCTGACTGCAGTGTACGCACACACAAAGTGACTTGTATGCCAACTATGCCGTTTTCCACGTAGATTGACGACAGTTTTAAACGAATGCAATGCGGAATCGCGAATACCTTCACTGAGGTAAGATTTAGTCTTTCATGCTGTTTTGTTCATCCTGGTCATCCACAGCGTCAAGCATGGGACGCTACCGAGAACACACTGGAATTCAAGCGACAGTATACCTTGTGAATCCGTTATTAAAACGCGCATGGCACAACCTGACAGACAATACTCTGTGTGTGGTGTGTTGTACACCACAGCTATTGTAGACTTTGACAACAATGAAGAATGTGAGTGCTATTTCACTCATGTAGAGCGTAACTGAAAGAACCTCTTTAGCTGTAGTGGCTGTCCTACTAGTATAGAGTGATGTATTAGAGAAATGTGTGACCAAATGCGAGTGGGTTCAGGACATTGTCAAAGGCAGTAGTTCTTCCCTCGATTTGCAAAGAAATTGAAATGCTCATAACTTCTCATTCTCATTAGAATGATGTTGGGCTATGTTGCCATGGCAACAAGGTATCCCTTTTAATACAGAGCAAGAAATCAAAGCGAGTAAACTACAGGAGGATCTGATGAGTTAGAGTTCTTGAGCGTGTGATGAGGGATCTCCAAATGCAACCAGTTTGGGCAAACCTGCTGATCTGCTTTAAATAACTGCTGCTCAATATGCGCTACTGCAATGAGAGTGTTCCCCTGTTCCCCTGTTCCGTTTTCCGTCAAATACATTCATTTACACTGTCCTAAAATATCAAAGGATCAAAAGACTTTATGCTGCTGGTATATTCAAATGCACATGCGTAGCAAAACCTTCCCCGTGCATTTTCAATTTATACTCTACATGTGGACCTGCAGATCACTTAAGGGCACCACTGTTCATGGGCATAAAAACACTATGTTTGTGGAGTTTTATCCCCTTTATCCAATTTTATCCCCTCGACACATAATGGCCTCAGATGGAGTCTCTTTTTTTTCACCCCAAACATCCATTTAGCATTAATGGGCGTCAGTCTTGCTATATCTTTGAATTGCCTATAAAAGGACTGCTGTTGTCATCTGTTTATCATGGGAGGGTGGTGATTTACTCTAGTTGGAATGACTTCTAATATACACGTGTCAACAGTCAGCGGGACCTGCCGAGGTAATCCCTCGCTTATTATGCTGGTGTGGATATAAGTCCCTGCAAACGCTTAGCATGTAAAAGTAAAGCATGATGCTTGTGAAACATACGCAGGTGTTTCTGGTCTGAAATTGATTACGTTTCAGCTATGGGATAATAATTACACAAATGACATATTGAATACATCAAATTATGATTGTCAGAAATGACAGTAAGTCCAGATGGGGGAATCAAACGCAAAGAATGTGAAACGCACAGTGCTACATCTCAGACCCTGGGCAACAATTACTCTGCAATAATTATTTCATGTTTCTATTAATATTTGAGTGTGTGACCGATGAGTCATGTCAGCATCTTATCGCAGAGAAGGTTTATGTTCGTACCGGCGTCTTTATGCCACGTGTAACTAGTGCTGCAGGCAAGGTAACAGAAAGCCCTGTCTGGTTTGGATTAGTTTTATTGGAGATAATGCTATTTTCACTGCCATAATTGGCAATAGCATCAGCCGTAATGTGTGTCTAGAGATCATGATGAATTTTCTGCCCTTTTTGACATGCATACCTGTCACAAGCTTTGAGAGCCATATTCATAGCAATCCCGGTGCTAAAGTTGAAATATAATAGGCTTTTCTTTTCAACCTCAGTTCTAGGATTGAATCTGACTATGGACTGTGCTCCGCTGCTTAAGCCTGTTGTTTCTGTTTGTAGGTTTTTCACACCGATGTCATGAGGAATGTAGTGTGAGGTCTAAAATAAGTATGTGTAAATATATGGCTCCAGCTTTGTTTGTAGGGATATGTAGCTCTGCAGCGGGAAAGACATGTGGCCTATTTAACGTTCAGAACTTTGGCAGAACTAAGGTAGCAGCGTTATAGAACATGGCCCTTAAAATGGCATATAAGCTGTATTCGATTCAATTTTATTTTCATTTAGGGTAACATTTTCTTATCCTTCCCTTGCCTGCACAGTATTTTTATTTCACGGCTTAAGACTATGATCTGTCCATGCTACCCGTGAATAGCACTTGGCAAATTGTAAATTTGGTTTCTCATCTCAAACCTGAGTTTTCTGCACACCAATGGAATACATATTCCACATCATGACTGTATTTACTCTTCCATAAGAGTCTGGTGTAATGTCATCTTTATTTATTTATATCATGTCTATTTATTTACTTATTTACTTATTTTATTGTATCACAACCGAATTGTCCCATAAGGATTAATAAATGTCTTAGTTTATTCAAATCTAATCTAGACTACCGCTGAATTTGAATAACTAAACTGTGAAACACTTCTTTGTAACACACACTGATGATTGGCACAGTGATGAGCTTTATTTAGTCGCTATTGGCTTTCGGAAAAATGTGGTGCATTAAAAACCGAGCCAAGGGGGGGTGTAGGGTCATGGCAACCCCTAACCACCAGCCATATGGCTGCACTCAAATTTAAGCTGGCATGCCTGTCTGCTGAATATTGCATTCTCCAGTAACCATCATTCCTAATAGATGCAAACTATAGCTATAGCAAACTATAATCTGGCAATCCCTGACCTACAAATCCTTATCGGTCCTCTACAGTTTCCAACACCATGTTCAACCAAATGTATGCATTTAAAGAAAACACAAACACAATGCAAGATAACACAACCTAAATGGCGAGAGAAACAAGGTAAATAATACATCATTAGGATCCATGACTTTTCTTCTTTTTTTTTCTTCCTTCACAGAAACTAGGAGTTCATCGCCCTAGCATTTTTAAGTCACCAGACAAATGAGCACCTATTTAAAGTGGCAGTGTGTAATATTTTGCCATGAGGGATACGGTTGAGCGAAAAATACGGTTGAGCGCACACTGCATGGCCATGTGTAGGTGCACGTGATGCGAAGTGCTTGCGTTCAAGTGCTTGCATTCAAATACAATGGTGATGCTAATTGTTGCTAATTGTAGCTCTTCGTCAATGGTGGGTTTGTAGTAATTGGAGACAAAACGCAAAATCTCCTCAGACATTTGGCATGTAAGCACTACATAATGACATAATGCACCTAAACAAAGGTTAAATACTTAAAATACTGCCATATGCTAAATTTTTTACATTACTCCCTCAAGCGTATCTTGGATCGGCCGGCGGGTACCATCATTAAGAACATGGTTCATTATATTTACAGCCACCTGGTCATAGAGCTGTTTGTGTTACTGCACCTTTATCATTTAGCACCACAGTGTACTCCTGTTGTTTTGTCAAAAGTCTGCTTTCTGTGAGCCATTACCTGTCACTCTGTGATGCTTGCGTACACAAGTGCAGCCCTCTCATGAAGAACAGAGAAATGTATTTTACAGATGAGATGGAGCAGAAGATCAGCTCTGTCATGACACAGAGGCTTCTCGAACTACTCTGTTTTTCATCTGCAGAAGGAAAAAGACGACTAAAAGATTACTAGGAAAAGATTACTAGGATTACTAGGAAATTACTAGGAAAAGGAAACACCTAATCAGGTGTTTCCTGATTAATCTTTCGCTATTAATTTTTAATTCAAAATGTGTCACATTTGTTAATGCTGTTACGTAGGAACTTTAACAAATTAAAATTATTATTTGGTATTTTGGCTTCCCTGGACAGTACACAGTTAGGAGTGACATGAAAAGACTGCAGCGGGGGAGGAATTATATGCAACAAAAATTCTGCATTGGAGTTGGAGGCATGACACCCCAATACATGGTATGCTTCTTAACCAGCTGATCCAGGGACGTGCAAAAAAACTGTGGACGGTGCTGACAGCTGCCTTGTCAGTGACCATTTTGATCATGACAGTATGTGTCGGAGTTGCTCCGCAGCAGAAACACTTCAGCCTTGTTCCCACTGTATACCTCTCCAGTTCATGTCAGGAAGCCATTTCGTTCCCACATCAGGCCATACTATCGTAACCCCTCCGTTCATTTTCTGCTGTTCCAGACACTGATATACCTTAACAAGAGGTTTCCCATTGCCTGAGTACTGAGACAGTGTAACAACAACAAGAGTCCTTTAGTTAGCATTCCACTTTATATTACATGAACTCACGCTGCTACACTTGAGGGTATTTGATATGCGAGTGAGGCGGGGGTTGAATATGGCTGACTGTTCCCTCGTCTCTCAGAATCATTTAATCTCTGCATGACATTTATCCCCCTCTGAGATCCCGTGTCACCTCAGAAAATTAGACTTTTGCATCTGTGCCTCTCACCTCCCCCGCTTTATTGCCATTAAACAGCACCCAGGAGATGAAGCAGAAATCACGGAATTCAAAACACTTTATTGCTCAGGCATCACCGTGCAGAGGGCTGCATGGAGTAAAGGGCAAATCCTGACTACTTTACTTTTGCTATTGGCTCGTGTTAAAGACGAAATTTCCAGTGAAAATGTCTTGGTAATCCTTTAATTTCCAAGTTCACTGCTTCCAAACTAAGACTTGAAACCTAATGAATCATCTTTGCCTTCAGAATTGCGACCTAAATGTCTGGTGATACGTACAGTACATGCACAATACAGCACAAGCGTATTTCAGCAAAGCCGGTGGAATATGTCCTACACTATGATAGCAATATGGGGGAATTAAAACAGTGTGTGTATTGAGATTGTTATTTCAGACATGAAGCACTGTATAAACAAACGCAGTAGGAAAACGTGTGCCTTTCTCCTTGCCTCTATCTAACACTCTGTGTTATGGATATTTCTTGTCACAGTTTGTACAGTAGCTCAACATAGAAACATAAATACTGTATATTTAAGATATAAAGCACAGAGGGCTGACAAAAAATCAGCAGGGGTAGGAAATTATAGGTACTGTAGAGTCTATTGAAATATTAATGTCACTCTATTTTCAACTAGCGCTTTTAGGATGGGGCAGTGGTGGCCACATTAATTTGAAACCTTCTGTTAAATACCTGTTTTAAGAATATTTCTTATAGTCTCTGTCTGTAACTAACATACTATCATAGGCTGACATTTAAACTGGCAGTAGGCCTGAATCTGGTCAACATCAGTAGTGTAGTCATGGTTATATTTGCACAAAAAAATAAACTACAATAGATGATCATGTTTTTTTCTGGTGACGCCATCTGCAGCATACTGTCGTCAACTGCCATTACACCACATCTGCACAGTCCGGCATATCTGCTGTGCAAACTATACACTGACCCAATTGCATGTTAAGTCGAGCCTGACCACCATCTGATGCACCATATCGAGAAAGAAGAGATCGCTTATTAGGATCAAACCACCCTCTACACTCTACACCACTACACTCAGCAGTCATTTTCCCCTCTCCCTGTTTAATTAAGATTGCATGTGTGATCATGTAAATATATACAGCACCTTTCATCTAAGAATATCTTGTCACAGCAAGTAGCCTGAAACTCCTGACTAGGGCTCCCCAAGTGAGATTGATTTTTATTATTGTTTATCTAGCTTCACTGAAATAGATTGAATGTGCATACATTTACGTTGAATACATTCTTGGTATAATATTAACTTGCAGGGTTTTTACAGCAGGAATAAGTGGAATTTTTATTGATGAACCACTTTATTTTGGGGATCAAAGGTGAAAACGTTTGAGAACGGCTGCTCTCGGCCATGGTGTTGAGATTCCAATGTATTTAAAAGATGTACAATACCAATTGTTTTATGCCTTGTATTGGGTGCTGTAAAGTGGGATTATAAATTGCAAAATGTTGTAATGCAGTTTTGCATCCCCAAGCCCAGTGCAAGTACTAGGGGTTAATATTTTTCAAATGGGAGTCATAATCCTTGGGATTTTATTATGGATCACTACAGACAACTACTTGACACATCTGTGGAGAACCCTTCTCTCTGATGGGGTCTTGGTTTCATTCAGCAAGATGAAAAATGCAGGGTTAAACCTACAGGTCCTTGCCTCTCTCTTAGATATCACAGCACCCAAAGAGTATAATTATAGAGAATGGCATAAAAGAACCAGCAGATTTAAATCTATACTTATTATTCTGTCACTCTTATTAATTGCTAGACACATATAAATAGATTTCATTTTTCTCCTGGCCTGAATCGAAAAATATATTCCAGTCAACTGCACTTTTCTACAATTCTATAAATTAATTTGGGAACGGATAACTTTCCAATGACATTTCTCTTTCATTTAATGTTGAGAATGCCTGCAGAAGCTCTGTCAATACTATAACATTTACGTGTAATTGCACCATAACTCCACCTTGCTGAACAGTAAAGGATAAATGACATTAGTTAAGCCATTAACCGCTTAAGACTCTTTAGATGTTGAGTGGTTGCAACTGTTTTAAACGGAAACCTTCCAATCGATGCTCACTGTGACCTGCTCAAAGATAATATTGAATGCTAATATTAGGCTGGTCATTTACAGGAGCTGCTTACTGCTGTGCCAAATAATTGACCAATTTAAAAAGTGATTCTCCAACCGGGCTGCAATATCAACATATAAATGCCTGCAAACCAAATGATATGCAGGATAATGGATAGCACAATGACCTGCTGGAAGGGAAGTCCAGGTGCCCAATCGGTTATTTGGGTCAAGTTTGTTTGTATTGCCCATCACAGTTGCGGTCTCAAAGGGCTACAAGAGGGGGTGAGAGCCCCCCTAGTCCAGTCTAATTTTATCTAATATCTAATAATGAAAATTACAATTGGATTAAAAATGCACAATGAAATGACGGTGAGTCTCTGAAGGGGAAAAACACCTCCGTGATGTTAGGAACAAGTTCCGACGTGAGACAGCATGTCTGGTGAGGCCTATTATAGCATGACATATTAGATTATTTTAACACATAACGCTCACCTTCGAGAATCACAGGAACACCTGAAACCTGTGGTTAACACTTTAAAACTCCTCTGTAAAGCTACTACACAAAGACCTTGACACACCCTAGCTTCTACAATGTGTAATTGGGCTTTCAAATTCAATTTAAAAGGGAAAACCGAATAAAGTGACTATAAAACCTGTATAGTAAAAATCCTAGGTTTTGAATAGAAGAAGATTGGATTAAATCGACATAATCCAAGGTGATTTCTAGCAGAATGTTAGTGTGTCCAAAGGAACAGGTTTGCCATTATGGCCCCTGACATTTAGTTAGCCACCAATCAATGTCATTTCTGTGCGTGTGTGTGTGTGTGTGCGTGTGTGTGTTTGTGCGTGCGTGCTTACTTCTTTAGTGGCTATAAATTTCTGTCCTCAAATATGTGTGCACGCACACGCGTGTGACTTTTCACGCGTGTCAATATGCGTGCGTGTGCGTGGACCTGTGTGCTAATGTGTGTTTCCAGCCACACTGGAACGCAGGGCCTCATCATGGAAATAGCAGCTATTAGCCACGGCTAATTAAGACGAGGGAGGACAAAGGTCAGACGCTCAGCACTGGCATCTCTCATCTCAGAACACTAGTGGAGGGCTGTTCTGGTCCTAGGCTGGTTTGCATTAGATTTCCACACTTGAAATGGCCTTTACATACTTTATAAACACACGTTTAAAGAGAAAGGTTTACTACGGTACCATGGCTGCTGTAAATTATTGAACGTAGCTAATGACATTTGAATCATCTCCATTTAAGATTCACTTTGGTGTATATTAATATAATTATATATTTTTTTTCTTTGGTGGAATTAAGTTTCTTAAATTGCAGAATTCTGACCTTAATTTACCGAATTGTGCTCGAGACTGTTTGAGTTGACAATTACAATTAGGTAATTTAGCTGACGCTTTCATCCAAAGTGACCTACAATACAATTACAAGTGTTCCAAGGAGCAGGTAGGGGTTTAGGGATAGTTTGGTTTGTCACAGCATAACATTGGTCATAGGAAGTCATCGTGTTGATATCTAAATATATAGATATAATAAAAACGAGCAATGTTGAACATTTTTACCTTGTGAAATCCTCGATTCTCCGCACGAGCAGAGACAAGTTGGTACCAAATCACTGTTACTATTACAACATTAATACATGTAAATTGGCCTGCTGAGGTCAATTTAAATCATGTAATACCATTACAACATCACTAAACATTTCTTTGTTCACATTGGATCGTCGCTGCAGGATAACCATGAAAGATGTCTCATTCTCACTAAATAGTGATTTTTAGAGCCGCTATGTTGCCCAGGGCTGGCGTGATTACTGCATAATATACATTTTACCTTGGTCTCAATATTATATATTACAATATAATATAATATAATATAATATTATATTATATTATAATAATATAAGTCAAGCTCAATTGGTCTCATTTTGGCTGACTCATCCTGGATATACAGATGCTACCAATGTGGACAAAAGTACAATATTTTTCATCACTTTGTGACACATTGCGGAGTTTTTATTTGATAAGGAAAAGTACATATGCCATGATAACTCACAATACAAATTTTGGGCATTGTATTTGCATATGTCATTTCCACATGCCCCATTGTTGTGTGTGTGGTCTTACAGTATCTCTGCTCTGCTCTCTTCTGGCCAATAAATAGATGTGAGCTTTAAGTGAACTTGTGGCACAATTATCTTGGCTTTACACTGATAATGCATCATTTTATGTGCAACATTTAGCCAGTTGCTCTGTTGTTGCTCTGAATATTTATGGGTGCATTATCTCATACTGTACGTTAAACATTCAGGTTGTCAACAGGCCAGCTGCGTCTTAAAGGTCAAAGAAGCCACAGAATCTAGCATTCCATGCTGATGATACAGCCCAAAGCGCCTCACTGAGTGCTGATTTCCGTTTCAAAGCAGAAAATGCACCCTCCTTGCCAGAAAACCACCCCAGATGCTTTTATGTGCTAAGCAGCAACACAAGTAATGTTGGAGTAATGTTACAACTCTGCTGGGCGCCTTATCCTTCTTGTCTCCAGGCAGTAGTAAATATTCAATTAAACGGAACGGATAATTTACTTTTTGTCATATAAGGAAATCATTGAGGACAATGTACACTTTACTCAAATCTATTGTGCTGGTATATTTATGTTAGCAGCTGTTCCCTAAAAAGAAGGCTAGGGATTAGATTAGATTGCTATGGGGATGGATTTAGATTAGGGAAGGTCGAATCAGAAGGTTGCATTATATTTTCTTTGATGTTGTATTAAGCCTAACACCAATTTATAATTCTTGTAAGTTTAGTTTGTTTTATTATTAGTATAATTATTATTATTATTAATAATATAATAATATAATGATGATAATAATAATAATAATAATAATAATAATAATAATAATAATAATAATAATAGCAACAGTTGTCATAGCAAACATGGCTCCCTCTTTGCTTCGTCCCTTCATGATCCTTTGCTATGTTTTCAACACAGTACCACAGGATGGCAGCTTGGACTCCCGCTTACCAAAAAACTAAATAAAACACTGGCCACCATTACAGGCCTTAATTGGCCAGAACAAAAAGCCAACCCAGGCAGTGCTCCCTGGCCCTAAAGCCCGCTTGCGTACATCAAGCTGCACGCAGACACATAGCACGGTGCCGCCACACGGTCTCATCTCTGAAACGTATCGAGTTCTGAAAGTGCAATTAACCGGCAGTGAGAAATGCCCTTCCTCAAACGGCTTCCTTGACTTAAAGATGTGTATGGTCTCAGTTACAGAGGGCCGGCTGTACTGCATCGTCCCCTGGTCAGGTCTATTTATGTAATTGAGGAAATGAAAGGGTAGAAGCTTAGGAGAAGAGCAACATGCTCAAATTGTTATTCAAGCTGCTCAAAACAACTACATGAAGTCATTATTTGGACAATCAGCACACCAGATAGCTCAATAGACGTACAGAAGCTGACATCTGTATTCCACAACCTCAGGTTTTTTTGTTTTTTATAATGGGCAATTTATTGAATATTCATGACTTTGGCCTTTCCAGAGCCCTCCCTGGGTACACACTGCCCTGTATTACCTACACATTGTCTGGGCCAAGTCTTTTCCTAGCTCACCCCCAGGGACAGATTGTGCAGGAAATCTGTCAATACTGGGCAATGGGAAAATGACTGTGCCAGCTTATTTAGCTGAAGCCAGCTCAAATTCCCAGTATCAGTAAGGCCCAGTAGATTTGATAACACACATTGTGGTTGAGTCTGTGGGTGATCTGTAAGAGACACAGAACACATGCCTTCTAAATGCACATACAAATACTGTGTGAATGTAGGTCTGGTTTTGTTCGAACCTGGTAATAAGAGTGCGCCCCATACTTGCGGTAGGTGATAACGCACACAATAATATGGGTATCATTTCGAAAACAACTGTGTCTGTTGGTGGTGTCTCTCTGTAGTGACGAAACGTACAATATGCTAGCAGGGAGAGGTAATTCCCCAAGAGATTTTAAAACAAACTTTATTTGTACTAAGGCAGTCACTTCATTTGTTTGGAAGTGGTTTGGATTTTAATGAAGGCAGACATTGAAGAAACAACAGTATGCATTCCTCAGACAGAGATACAGTATAAGCCATTTATGTTTTCTCCTAAAGCATGTAGGCTCCCACCTGAACACATTGTGATATAGGCGGAACAAATGCTAGTGATTTCATGTCAAAAGGCTTTGGTGTAAACAGTCTGGGAGTCCTTTAAATAGTCAATCAGACCGCAATCAATGAATCCTACGTGAGCAACTCTCACAGTGTGTTGTCTAAGTGATTTGTGTGTTTATATGCATATACAGTACTGTGTCTGTTTGTGTGTTTGTGTGTGCGCGTATGTATTATAAATGCCTAAATAAGCATAAAAAGAGTTTAACCATCAAGCATTCTTTGCTTTTGGACAATGCATTGCTCCTTCTGGATTTGTACCTGCATATTTTGATCCACAGCATCAATTTTTCACGCAATTTTTAGAAAGTGCTCTTGCCTTTCCTGTAAGAGTTTAATATCGCAGTTTGGTAAAGACATCACAGGCTTGACAGCGGTGTTAGTAGCGTACCACTTCATTAATATCACATTTTTTTATGTATGAACCAGTCAATCTACTCACCACTCAATCTAATAACATCTTTAATAACACGCTAAAAGCATACACTTATGTTTTGTTCTGTTCTGGAGAACTCCCTGCTCTTGAGGCCAGCAAAAACTGTCACTATAGGGGTAACAGAACGGAACCAGCAGCACCTTGATATACAGTGGTGGTGGGTGCTAGTGTAATTAAAAGCATCTGAATGAATGAGCAGCTATGAGTATTTCCAATGACCACCTTATTACATGCTGGATTGTAATATCTCAGTCAGATGACATCGGCTTTGACGGCGTGACCTGTCTGAACACTATGCTTGATTTTTCTTTTCCTTCTTCTTATTTCCTTCTTAGTTTATGGGTTGTTTTCTAAAACCCTCCAAAACTAGGCATACAGCACTTATAAGAGGTGTGGTGTCTTATTTGGATGCAAACTGACAAACATTCTTGTACAACTGAAGTGTGACATTGATTCTTGATAGATAATAAGAGACCCATGTGATTTTGGCCCCAAATGCCTTTAGTCTGTAATGAATATTTACTGGATGGTTGGGGTGACATTTAAGAAATATTAACAGCAGGCCATCACAATGGTAACAGGCACAGTTGTGCTTGTCAATGATGACAAAACTCTCCAACTGCAACATCTCCACGAGCAGCAGATGGTTGCCCTTGAAAAAAAAAAAAGCCCAGCATACAAACATAACAACAGATGTAACTAGACAAGTAAAAGAAAATGTCACATTTCTAGACTAAATTTAACAGTTGGTCTAGATTAGGAAAGGAAAAGAAGAATATGCAGAGCTTTTTGAGCATGCACACCCATTATTTTCAATGTGAGCATGCGGCAGGCGCGCTCACAAGCGAGAATGGCGAGGCTGCGATAAAAATATGCTTGTATTTTGGAATGCCGCTAGCACGCCACTAGTTATTTTGACCATATTTTGCTAAAGGCTAAACAAGAAGAACAATAAATGCAAAAGTAACTTGTTACGTTTACATTCCATAACAATTAATGATGTAACATTACTGAATTCCTTTAATGTAACGTCTCAAGGAATTTTTAAATCGAATTCCCTGAGGCTCATTCTCAGTCTAACAAAGTGATAAACAAAAGCCAGAAGGAGAGCCGGTGTCGTGATGAGCTCCTCGCTATAATGGCCGTAGCTGTTTTTTTGCTAGCTGCCAACTGCTCCCTCCCTATTAATCATGACCCGCGCTCAGTAGTTTGAACTTTGACCCGAAGCGCTGCATCAAGGCAGGGTGACAGATGGAGACAGAGCTTTGTGTTCTCACATCAGATTATCCATCTCACACACAAACACACTCGCGTGGAGGGCTGCAAATGTATAACGTGTCATCCATAGCAAGGTCTCGTGGAAGTACGGATGGTGAAAACCATTCTCGTTATTATCTTCAATCATTGGACTTTGTACATAGTACCGCCTAACCTAAGTGTAATAAGGCACTGTGATCACCTTCAGAAATGAAAGCATTGGCCCACGCTGAGGAATTTTGTTGTGGCTCGGAAACGTTGATTAGCATGAATAAATTAGAAGCTTTTTCAAGACGTGGGCGATAACTTATCTTTGAATTACATGCCCAGTGTAATTCACCTTCAAGATTAATTGCAAAAAAGTTCATTTTCATCAATTGATTTCCCCTAATTTATAAATTCCTCAGAAGTGCATGAAATTGGCAACAAGCTCTCCATAATCACACTTTCAGCATCGTTAGCCTCATTGGCGATTAATCATTATGTATCAGCTTTGACATTTGTAAAACCATGTCACTCTTGCACCATTAGACTACAATAGAAATATTATAAACAAATGGCTATTTGCTAGTTTAACTAAGACATTTATATCTCTCCAGATTCCTGGAGAGGACAATGGGTATTTTCAGTTACGCCAGTTACGCCAGGAAAATATTTCATTTATTTCCCTAAGTAAATTCATTTGGCCCTAAACCATCATTTCGTGCCACTTGCCAATAGAAGTTGCACTAAAAAGACAGTAAATAAAAGCTGAAGCCTAGCAACTAAGCCCTTATCTGAGGGCAGCAAACCAAGCCAGTCTCATAAAAAACAGTGGAAATCCCTAACGTAAAAAAAAAAACTAAACACGGAGGCTAGTTAATCTAATGAAGAAGAAAAAATAGCAGTAATTAAAAAAGTTTCAATAAGTAAGCAATGACATTGACCGTTGCTGTTGTCTGTGATATGCGCCATGCCTTCACTATGTCCCTATATTCACAACAGAACTTGTATTGTTATTTGTGCTCTAGCAGGCATGCTTCTTTGAAGCTACAGTAAAAAGTGGGCCACTGACACAGACGGCAAGAAGAATATATCGTCAGGGTCACAACTGCAGTCATGGCCATAGATTAAACTGGTAACAGCCGTGTTCCAGGTGCGTCCTGATACATCTACCATGATTCTCCTGAGGTGCAGCGGCTTATTGAGAAGTGATACAAATACTAGGTCACACCGAAATAAACGCAAATGTAAAGCATTAAAGCCTGTATCTGAATCAATTCCCGTCACCCTACACTGCACAGCAATGAAAACAATGTCTACAGTGGATATTTGGACATACATACCGTATATATATTAAGTGGCTTGTCTCACAACCCACCTTCGATGGCCCCTCAGGCAGATTCCAGCAGTACATTGATAGTGTGAAATTGCTGAATTCATCAAACCTAACGTTTCCATAATGGAAAAATATGCATCACCCAATGCACACGGCCAGGAATGCATTAGTGTCTGCTCATGGTCCACGCACAACAATTCCTTAATGAACCCATCTAGCCCTTTGAGCCACGAGGAGCTCTTAAAGTTTGAAGGGATGCCACAGACAGACAGGCAATAAGGACTGATGAGGTTTTATGCTTTGCCCCTCCATACCAGCACTCACTCAAAGCAACTATTGCTGCTGGGCTCAAATAAATGGAGAGGGGAATAAAATAATACGCCTGTTTTTCAAAATTTTTATTGCTTTTTATTATTAGTGTGTGCTTTTGTGTGGTTCTTTGTTGGAAATGATTGGGATTGATATGTTTAATAACACTATGAGAAAACACAGTGGGTCATATTACAGAGCTTTTGAAGTTTATATCAAGCGGTGTTTGTTTGAAAGCACAGTCAAAGGCTTGTGCACTGTGCGGTGTAGAATTCACACAAACACGCACACAAAGACACACACCTGTGGGTAGTTTAAACAATAAAGACACACCTTGTCGCTTCTTCTCTGGTTTTGGCGTTAAGGATAAACAACACATCTACACATTATGATAACGCACACTTATCATTTTAGTTATATACAGCCATGGAAAAAATTAAGAGACCACTGCATAATT
>JAOEHI010051896.1:0-17671 GCA_025447815.1 Percopsis transmontana | reverse complement strand
CCCCCCCCCCCCCCCCCCCCCCCCCCCCCCCGCCCCCCCCCCCCCCCCCCCCCCCCCCCCCCCCCCCCCCCCCCCCATGGGCAAGTTTCAGATCACCTAAATTTTCTATAGGAAAGATAGAGAGCACCCCCTACTGGCCAGGATATCACCCCCTATTAATCTACAATTCTTCACTTTCAATCTACACACATAGTGGTTACTTTAATTAATTGAAATCCTGAAATTACGCATTTGCTCTTATTTGTTATGATCTTAATATTCCAACATATGTGGCAGTTACAGAATCCTACTGTTCTGGGTCCCTAAAATCCCTATAGGATTCATATCTTAATAACTAAACAATTCACACTATCTGCTATTATGCTTTGTTTCATTTAATACACATGCTGGCTACTTAGTATATTGCATCTGTCGATTATGAGAGATATTCCAACGTTTATGTGAACTGGAAAATTAACTTCAGCTGACCAGTGCTGTCCCTACATTCTTGTAATGCTAGAAAATGCAAAATCCTTCAAAAGTTTTTCAACAGTAAATCAAGCATAACATTTTTATAGTGTAACTGTCTATTTTAAGCAAACAATACAGAATCTAACTTATTCAGTTTTATTTACCTGGGCCTTGGGTACTGGCCTGAAAAGAGCAGGCTGTATTGGAACTAGCGTAACCGAATCTTTATTCTTCCCACTCTTTATCCAGAGGAAAGCCTCAAGCTTTTATGGCAATCTGTTTCCAAACGCACAAAAAAAAATCTCACTTTGAAGTTCATTCACTTCTGTAGTTAATTTGGCTTGAACTATCTACAGCTGAAGTCAGTCCCAGAAACTCCACAGCTTTGTATATTCTGGCTCTGCAGGCAGCCTCAGTTAATAACTTGAGACGTTTGAAAATATTTCAACAATTGTCGTGCTCCCACAATAACTCGGAAAGAAGCCTTTTCCCACTATTGCAAAGGCCGGGGCTGTGGACCAATAAAGAAGCATTCCGTTTTTGCTATGGCGTTGTCATGGGATGCGTTCCCCCCTTCGGACCACAACAACTGTCACCGCGCGCTGGGATGTTCATTAGCACTAACGAGGAGGAAGTTATATAGTTCTGCGAGCCCGATGACCTGGCAACATTCCAACCTTTGAGACTATAGGATATATCCAGATTATGACAGCTGGCAATGGGTTGACGAGATGGAAAGTGGAATCACGGATTACAATGACACAGAAATGCGCGCGCGCGCACACACACACACACACACACACGCACACGAGTGCTTGCGTTAGTGCGCCCACAGAAGAGCAAACAAAATGTGTTTGTGTTTTGACCCTCTTTTCAGAAAGCATATCACCATTTGTGTTAAAAAGTGATAAGGAATGTATTCCTTCTGTGTAGCAAAATACTCAGCATATATTGGAAAAATACTGACACTGCTACCATTTTTATCGTCCGATAAAAGTTGGCTTGCCCTCTAATGTATGCAGAAAGTTTTGCATTAGGGATTGAGGGGGGGGGGTGATTTGTGCTTTTTAGCTGAGTGTCTCTATTAAATACTTGTGTTGTGCAAAAAAACATAAAAAAAAACATAAAAAAAAACAATTGAGAATCCATGCTTGGCTGTATCAAAACATGGACTTCACTGGATGTCAGAGTACCAAATGATCAACAAACACTGTAAATAATGTTGATATTGATGAATAATATATTGTTGGTGAAATGTGTACACATTTAAAATAACAAAGTGTAGGTGTTAACAGTGCCTCTGTGCAGAGGAAGGCAGTTTGTTCAATGTACAATGGAGAGGGGAAAAAAAGTGTATATTACTATTTTATTTTTCACGGGTACATTGAGGTTTTAATTGAACATGTAAAACAGAGACCGTGTGGATTTTTCTTCTTGTCGTTATCACTCTGCATGGCATGATCGGTGGCTTGTTAAAACATTTTCCCAAGGCTGTCTGCAGAAAACCCTTTCTATTTGTACGGGGGGCACTTTCAAACGTCAAGAAACCGTTTGTCTCCATTGCACCGCATTGCTCTCACTCCGAAAAAGCCTCTCAAGTCAAACTGTGCGGTGCATGTGCTGATATCAAAAGCTGCAGTCGCCATGACACCGTAATCTGTCACTACGACGAGTGCAGTGCAGTCTCTGTTCTCGCTGCGTTGAATCTTGAGTTCTCTGTTTCGCCAAAGAGCTCATTCAACACATGCTGTATCTGTGTTGACTTGCAGTGCAGGTGGCTAGCTGACCTGGTGGGCATGTCTGAAAGGTGTGGCACAGCACAAAATCACACAAACTATATTTATTTTTGACACGCACGTCTAGTTATAAAAGAAGATATTTCAAGACGACATCGGCCATTGCATTCATTATTGTCAGAGCGCTTATGCAATATTTCAGTTTTTTTCGGACGTGTGACAATCATTTTAGTATTTAACTGGTCACTGGTTATAGATTTAAAGTGGAATTTACCTTTTGTTAAACCTACTGTAGCTTTCTTATCTCTCTATTAAGGGTTAATTGGTGGTGAATGTCAGCGGGAGGACTTAATATTGAGGTAGGGAAGCTACAGCGTGTTCAGACTTCACTGCGTGCTTGTGAACTGCTGCGTCTCCATACACTTGGGAAATAGGGTGGGAGGTTTGCTGATGGTAACATCTTGGCTTCACTGTGTAATATTCAACATATTGTTTAGCTGAAGCTGATTGCTTCAGGTGAAATCCATAAGACAAGGACTACAACCCATAAGAAAAGGACTACAACAATGTCTGCCATTGATACCTGTACGTTTATTTTATGTCTGCTTGGTCTTTGAGGTGTTTGTTGTCGTTCAAAGGGAATGTCTGCATGCTGCATGGACCTGTGGGCCAAAACACACTCTTGTTGCAGGAAGTCACCGTGCCAAATCTGGCCCATTTTACTTGCTAACATGGTGCAGTGTCAGACAATCACATGATATGTATTTTGTAGCCCTGCCAACCTCTCAAATGGTATAATGTGATCTGATTTTGTTTTTATTTCCTTTTTTTAAGATTG
This sequence comes from Percopsis transmontana, assembly GCA_025447815.1. Classification (NCBI taxonomy): domain Eukaryota; kingdom Metazoa; phylum Chordata; class Actinopteri; order Percopsiformes; family Percopsidae; genus Percopsis; species Percopsis transmontana. The sequence goes on along the minus strand of JAOEHI010051896.1, from coordinate 14,647 downwards.
TTATTCACTTTATTGTTCTTTGTTGATCCAGTCTACACTATAATATGTCGTTTCGCGTGCTTGCCAACGTCTGTTATTCATAGTTCGAGAATAAAAGGAAAAGAGACAATCATTGGGAGCAGTGATTTAAGTAAACCGAGACTTTTTAGATCAAATCTCAACCCTGTGATCCATCTTTTGGTTCCGCTCAGAGCATTATACTCAACCGTTTGCAGTATTGTATAATATACTGTACACTACGCCTGCATAAAGCCAGCTATCATATCCCATGCCCTTAATGAAGATCTACTGTGTAGGGAAGAGATGGCCTCTCAGAGCACTTTTCAAACACATTCTAAACACATTCCAAATACGTTTGGACAATAGGCTGCTTCTTTTAGACGGAATACTTTGTTCTGCCCCTATGCCAGGGCTGTTGTTTTGGTCCCTCCGCTCATGGTGTTGCAGTTGTTTCTCAATCCACGCCTCCTCCTACCTGACGTCTTTCTCTCTCGTCTCTCCGCTCTTTGTCTCTCTCTCCCTCTCCCCCTCTCCCCTTATCCTTTTTTAATTTGTTGTCTTCACAGCTTTTTGACACTGAGCCAGATGTGCCTTCTTTATGTTATTTTTAGCTTTGCAATTCTCACATTTTGCTCTTTGTGACTGGGACCGAGGACGAAATAGGAAAATAAATAAAATACATACTAATTAAATGGGAGGGCGTGATTTACAGTGATTGCAATGCTGAAAACACTGGAGAGCATCTCATTTTATGTAGTATTTATTGGTTTTCTTTATCGTTTTAAATGGTTGATCTCTTTATTTTGTACCCTATGCTTTTTGGGAAACTTGTTATTAATGTATGTTTTTCAGATCATTGTCTTGTCAAATAAAAATGTTAACCAAAAATACTATTTTGATTGGTTGATTATTACTGTACATCCCTCCTAGCTAACCATTTAATCTGATGATGTAACATAACAGTTCATGCAAGTCCTTGTTTTTTCAGTGCATCAAAAAGTCCATAGACAATTGTTTGTGATGCAATACTATCTGGCCAATAGCACACGTTTGTGCGATAATTTATGTGTGAAAGAAGCAAACTTATTGAGATAACCTGTCCTTTGCTTTGCTAGCTCTACGTGATATATTGTTACAGTATGACTGCACATTGCATTAGCGTTATTAGAAGCAGAGCCTTGTAAGTTAAAAACATATTTGTCTCATGTGATACCGGCTCAAATGGATAGCCAAGGTATTCTGTGTGCGTGGACAGTTCTGGTATGGTTGTCTCCAAAAGGAAGGCGTTTCACCTTTGAATGCTAATTATTTTCAGTGCCGGGTCCCTGCTTGGCTCTTTCTTTTAAAAGAGACAGTTAATCTGGTGTAATCTGGTGTGATCTGATGTGACAGAAATGAATGTGCCGTCAGCCTTCCAGCAATTCCTGGATGCGTCACGCTAGCCCTGCACTCTCCATTTGTGTGTCCGCAATTTCCCCCAATGGCTAAAACCGGCATTGCAAGATGGTTTTGCTTTGGTTGGAAACATAGACTGTATAAATAAATGGACAAACCCTCCGTGACGTCACCCAGTGTTCTGGTTCGGGCCGTCGCCATCTTGGCAGTGTCTGACTCCCGCCTAACTCTTGGCTATGTATAATGAATGGATAAATTGATGGCTTAATTTCTGCTGTAAAGTTGGACATTTTAACATGGGGGGGTCCATGGGGATTGACTCGCTTTTGGAGCTAGCCTCAAGTGGCCATTCGAGGAACTGCAAGTTTTGGCACTTCCTTATTGGTTTCATTTTTAAGACTTGAATGTTGAAGCTTGTTTGGAAACTGTGACAGAGCATGCCCCGCCTATGCCCTAATGCTGGGTTGGTGGCACTCCTCTCTCAACAGTTGCATTTGTCCCACCCAACGCTTAGAGCTTAACGTGAGAAGGCTGAACGTTACTTAATGTTCAGCAATCAATGATCACCAAATTTCTCTCGGACATGTCTTGTCATAAACACTTCCACCTGTCAAAAAAATCGAAACCAAACTCCTGTGAGTATGGACGTTATCTTGCATTAGGCGTTTTCCTCTCCGTTGACGCCCATTATGAGGAACAGGCTTGGCGATCAATGATCACCAAATCACTTGTCACCTGTTGATTTTTGTGTTCTGGAGTCTTGTGTCATCAGGATGTATGTGTCGCCCGGCCCCTTTGTCATTCAGTGGGTGGACCTATCACTTCCACCTGGGACTCATTTGGCTAGACGTCTCGTGTGTGATGTCAATGTTAATACTTTATACCGCCAGCATGAGTTGAAATTAGTCGTGGGGACTCATTGCGCCACTTCATAACCTAGAAATGTGTAGTGTGTGAGGTAAATGGTATTAGTAGGCTACTGTGTTCAATAGCCGGTTGCCCGCAGGCTACTTGTTTATCATGCCAAATGTGAGTGTCTAGTGTAAACACACGGCATGTTCTGCAGTATATACTAATGAATACTATTTTCAAGATGATAGATCCCCTTTATTGTCATTATTTTCTATACAATTCCTTGCATAGCCGACTTGTACGACTGAACAAAATGCTCTTCCTCTCAGACCAAGGTGCAGCATAAGATAATGCAAATAATGTTTCCTACATTATTACAGCAATTTCAGTTTCATCTAATTTTCTACCCTCCCAACGTATCAGCATCCCCCACCCACCCCCACCCCCTCTCCTCCTCCTTCCAGATTATCTCCACACAAATTGCTTTCCCTGAGTGTTCCTTTATTGAAGTTACAAGGGCTGAGAGCTGTTGAATCTATGTGAATCATGAATAATGTCTGTGAGACAAACCTGTTCTACATTAGGCTACATAAACCACATACACACACACACACACACACACCTGTTTATGCTCCACCACAAGTTTACATAAACCACGGGCAATCTTGGCTTCCATTTTCTGCTGTTTGAATAGGCCTACACAGTCGAACACGGGTAAGGCAACATACAATAGACTTGCTTGTTTGTGTAGGCTGTGTGCGTGTGAGACACCTGGTCTAGTTGTGTTTGCCTGCCTGCATTTATGTTTGTGAATGTGCATGTGCCTCCACTAACGGAGTCTGTGTGTGTTTACACAACTGTGTTTATGTGTGCAAGCATGTCTTTCCCTTTGAGTTTGGGCATGTGTGTGCGTACGTGCAGAATCGTGAAAAATTATTTACAAGGTAAGGTATAGGAACAAAACTAACTGGAGTTCTAATGCTGCCCCCTGGTGTTGAAGTTAAATAAGTGCTATTTGGCCACTCAATTCATTTGTCATTCACTTAATAATCGAAAAAAGTATTTCCCGATTGGGAAAATTCACGTGAACGCTACCTTAAGTCGGAACAACAACTCGGAAAGTCGGAGAAAATTTGGTTATAGGCCCTACACGAGTTTCCGAGTTGTTGACGTCATAAACGTAAAACCATGGTGGACATGTGAACTTTTGGTTGATGATGAGAAACTTTTGATTAATGGTGAAAATTCACCTAGGCTATTGCATAGGCTATAGCCTACATTTTTTGGCAACATGTAATTTGTAATATGGAATTAGGTTGTGTAACTTGTAACGGTTAGTTGCGGTCCACGTAGAGTGACCTAGATTAGTTAGATAAGTTATTTATCAGCAGTAACCCTGATAATAAGTCACATAGAGCAATATTTTAGTGGTTTCAGGGAATGTGGTACAGCAGCAATGCTCCTGATAATACAAAAATACAACACATTTTTGAAGCGTCCATGTTGTTTCCACGTTCCGATTTAAAAGGACATGAACGACAACGAAATCGGAAGAACGACTTCACATCTCGGGAAATTGGACCGTACACGTTGTGAATGCAGCATTCATGTTATGGCCTCATGCCTCGTCGTTCCTTGGAAAATAAGCAGACGTATATATAACACTCACGCACACAATGATCTTGGGTAAGTTGCCGTCCACACTGCAGCGCACACTGATCAGGGTTTTCTGAAGCGCCGTTTAATTTGAGTGCATTCTAATTTATTTGAAGTGTCACGCTGAGCCGTTCTAATTACATCCAGGAACACCTGAGCTTCACTTCAATCACAGCAGGCCCAGGAGTGTCAAACCCAATCACCAGAGAAGGCCAAAATTAAAAAACTGAGATTACTTCAAGGGCCAAAAAGGTTAAAAATGTATTAAACAGACAGGTTATGCAATGAAGTCTTTTCCCCTTTACTAACAACTGTGCTTGTAAATCGGTGGCAAGCTCACAGATAACGATCAGCTAGCTGTTGCAGTGCATTCTGGGACTTGTAGTATCCGCGATGTGCGTCTTATATACCGGTCGGGCCAGTTATGAGAGATATATGATATCGCAGGCCGGATATAATTGTATAGCGGGCCAGAAGTGGCCCGCGGGTCTTGAATTTGACATGTCTGTCCTATGTAATACTTGATGTATTAAGTTGTTCAACATTTCAAAACGTGATATAGCCTAGGCTATAGAGGTTTTACTGAGGTTTTACTGAACTATACCCACAACAATGGCATTTGAAGGATTGCATCAGGTAGACGAGGATCACGCTAGTCGGTTGTTTTTTTAACGGTTAATGGTGAAAACTGCTTCTTTTTCACAACTAAATGGTTGAAGTCATTGACATGGTAATGATGTGACATTTAATGTCAAGCCGTGAAGCAGTGATGGAGTCACGTAAAACGGAGAGTCAGTATGTGACCATATGCATAATTGTTCAAGTGGAGTCTGAGGGGGAAGAGGGATGTGGAGGCCATTCCAGATAACAATGCATGTCCCCTGCATTTTTAGGAGGTTATGGCGTATGGGGACGTATCACACTGCCTCGTCCAAACCTCGTCCGTGGGGATATTGTATCCATAGTGAGCTGTGAGAGAACAGGTCCTTTCACACATGCCGGGCTGCAATTTGCGTGTTAAACTTCCTTATGGGCAATGTATTTCCATATATCGTTTATATGCGTAATACCTGATCAGTATTGACGATCTGCTCCAATTACAATGAAATCCCTTGGTTGAGATGAACCAACTGAAGCATAGGTAGGTATGTAGCTAATTTATCTTACAGGATACAACAAACAGCCATCTGAGTAGCCAATTTACATGTGTGCAGAATTGACAATACATCTGATGTATTTTTAAGGTAATGAATGAATAATGTCCCCCCCCCCACATAGTCGTTGCGGGTTGGTATCCTGTGTCTCAAAATAATTGTATTGTTTGCCAGCAGAGGGCAGAATCCACGTTCAGACGAACCATCAGAGATGGGAGAGAAGCAGCTAGATGGCAGGGAGGAAGATGAGGGGTCCTGTCTTTCTCTGCGTCCTGTTCCAGCGTAGCTGTAAATTTTCATTTTTATTAGACAATTATTGGACAGTAGAATTGTCATTATTATTACTGCCGGTTCTAGTAAGCTATTACGGTGTACTGCAGTTTTGTGTGGGGTTTGTCCAAGTGGGTGACTCCAACACACAACACACTGTAGTGATAAACTGTGTTGTACGGCAATTGTTGACTTAAAAACCAAAAGGAATGCATACTTTTATTAGTGGCGGATGGTTCCACCTTTGCAATACCACCGCCATCCAACATGGCAGCATACAGTAATAGTAAACCAACCATAAGAGGGGAATTTACCTCACTCGTGGGTGAATGAATAAGTTAGTTTTGTACAGTATACTGTTTTAGTTTTGTAGGCTACTATGTGATGTAAATCCTCAATACTCAACAAAGTAGACTGTATAGTTTAGTTTGCACCGTGTCTGTGTAATTTCTTCTGTTAGTGTGAATACCTGTATGTCTCTCTCTCTCTCTGTTTCCATCCTATCCGTCCAAGAGTCCAAGAGATGGTCTATTCGGTGTGTTTGTCTCATACATCTTAAACCATGACAGGGCCGCGCTGGGATAAAAATGGGTACAGCGGGTTTATCTGCGGGGTTTCAGGCGGCCCGGCAAGGCAACAACGCTAATATGACGAGCGGGCCAGTGTGAAGCGCACGTGATAATTTATCGTCTTGGAGAGAATTAGCATTTACACCGGAGGGCATGCTGCTAACTGCTGAATGTCACACACACAAATCATGTCTCCACTGTAAATGATGATCATTCTGTGCGGGTACAAGCAATCCGGAGGATACATGCATGCATATGAATGACAGCCAAGACACCTGTGCGTTCAGTCGGCTAAATGTTCGCTAAACGCTTAACAAACTTTTTAACAGAATGTCACGTGAAAATGCTAGCAGCGTTCTTGATATTAAATGTTACACCGTACTGAACACAGCCAGTCTGTGTGTGTGTGTGTGTGTGTGTGTGTGTCTTCTTCTAGGACAATAAATCAACACTCTGGAAAAATGGAATACCCCTCCAACAGTGTCCTGGCCTCTCTCTGTCGCCCGTCTGTACCTCCGTCAGCCATCCATCATCCCTCCTTCCAGTCGCCCACTCTCTCTCCGTCCATCTGTCCATCACACAGATTAGTTGCATAGTCTGAATTTCTCAGATGATTGACGCACGATTCTCCGGCTCCAAGTCAGCTTCGAGATCATCGAGAGCTGTGAACCACACAGAGAACGGTGAGGTCATAAATACATGGTCAGTGATGCAGTTTTATGGAATCTGGTCTCTTCTGGTCCGTGACGGAGAGACCTACCCTCAGGTAAGTCAGATGTAGCAATCCTAGAATTCCCTTTCTCCCCAACTCTCTCTGCAATCCTTATCTCTTATCTTCTTTTCTGTCACAGATATGAGTATCATACTCTCATGGATACACACAAGCGACAGCCTGCACACACACAGTCTTTCATATCACAACACCTATCTGCAATTTCATCTTTTTCCCTTTTTTTGTATTCATCTGCTATTCTCTCTTTATGAACCATTTATGAACTCTCTCTCTTTCTTTCTCTCTCTCTCTCTCTCTCGCTCTCTCAGTCCTTCTTCCCTGCCAATGGATGCTGTTGGGGTAAATCCATGATAGTGATCTCCATGGAAACAGCCCAGCAACAGGCTGTGCCCCGACAGCCAATCGTAGCTCCCCGTGGCTCTGTGGTCTCCTCCAATGGGGGACCAGGGCTCCAGCAGTGGGCCTGTCAAGGTGAACGCTCACAGCTTGCCGTTCACTTACCTGCGTGGGAATCCAGTGGGAACAGAAGAGGGCCCCTCCTGGTCTGAAGGAAAACAACTGTCCTGCATGCTCTACTGTACAGTGTGTGTGTGTGTGTGTGTGTGTGTGGCAATTACTGTGATACAGTTACTTTGTCTGTCATGGATGCCGGTGTCTGGGAGTTGATGCCTACCATGGAGAAATTAAAACCTTAAAGCATGAACCATTAAACCATATCAACAATGAGAGAGTCAAGCCCCTGTTAATTAAGATATAAAATATTCATCAAGGTAGTGGAAGCCGTAATAAAACTAGAAAGAGTTTAACTGAAATAGTAACTCACATTAATGATTGAAATGTCTTGTTAGGGCAGACTGACACCTCCCTTATGATTGGTTCTTTGGAGTATATGCAGTTTGCTGATGTCGGCAAATTGTATGTCTGCCGTGAAGTGTGTGTGTGTGTGTGTGTGTTTGTGCCTGCCCTGTTCGTGTCTCAGTGCCAGCCTCATGCCCGCTGGCACGAGTGTGGTACTTCCCACATTCTGTGACATTCTATGAAGCTACGTCACGTAGCTTGACGAGTAGGGATGTGGTTGCTAAGCAACCCTACCCCCCCTCATCCTCTTTACTCGGCCCATCAAACTGGGATTGCGTGGGAGAGGGGGGGGGGTTATTTATAGAAGCAGTGGATAAAGGCCGGGAATTACGATTCAGTGCTAAAATTAAACTTCCTCCCTCCTCCTCCCCCCCTCTCTCTCTCTCTCTGTTTTTCTCTCCGTCTATGTCTCTCTCTCCCCTCGTCTTTCCAACCTTCAGTTCCTCCCCCCCGTGAGGCTTTCTCTTCATTCATAGACAAGAGAAGCGACGGGTGCCAACAACATGAATGTGTACTTGACGAAGACACACCAAGTATACTGTGTGTGTAGGCTACTGTGTATATGTAGCCTGCCTACACAGGAATGATTGGGACTCTAAGACTGGACAAATAATCCAAACAACCGTCAGATCATAGAATACAACTAAAAGACAATTCAACGTTTAAAATAACGTGCTTTTTTTTTTACCCTATTTGACGTCTGAGGGTAGCGCTCATCCCTCCCGTTCGGTCTCGCCGGCCCGCTTCTGTCCAGATGTTTGGTGCACCCCAGCTTCACACGGCACTCTGTTCACTGATTGGTTCATTCATTGCACTTTTGGGCTGGTGTTGGGATTTTTCTCGGTTATTGTTTGGTTCGGTTTGGATCGGTTCAGTGTAGCGTGTTTGTCAGTTCGTGTCGGCTGAGAGTTATTTCAAGTGCTGTTTGCTTTAAGCCTGTGTGTTCTGTCAACTTCCCGTGTTCCTGTTTCGTTTGGTCTGCGCCTGCACTCAACCCCTCAACGCGTTACACCATCAAATACTAGCATATTGATACTTCATTAGGAGAAGGCACTCAATAGGTTATGAGCATGATGCATTAGCACACGGAAGAGGTGGAAGTGTACTTGCTATTCATATTGTAAGCTATTCATATCTCAGCCGCGGCAGTCATCCACACATAAAGCCGGTATTCTAAAGGCAAAACGGGCTGTACATTCGCAGCCTGGTCTCTGGACTCATTGCTCCTGTTACCGCTGCGTGGCATTACGCTTTGCAGCGCCGCTTCCTCCCTGCGGTGGGCGCTCACCGTGGAGGGGGGAACCATTTTGGACGGGGCTGTGCAGGGTAGCTGTTAAAATGGAGTGTCCGTGGGGATACACACACGTGCACACGCGCTGGCCTTTATCACGCATTAGTCTGCCCTGCTGAGGGTGGTGTGATGGAATGAGCAAACGGGCAGCAACAAAGCTTTTATATGAAAAGGAATCTAAATATACATGTGGAAAGATATACAAATAGAAAGCTAAGTGAAGAAAGGGGCTTTTTACAGTGAACAGGACGACCAAAAGCACTGTACAGTATACAGTAGGCCTATAGGCTATACTCTACAGTACTCTTGCTATACCGTTCTAGGGCTATATCTGGAGGAAGCTGTAACGTGTGTAAGGCTTAAGGATACCCCAGTGGTGCTTAATGGTTAAAAAAAATAATACTATACCATACCAAACATTTTTAAACACATTAATATAATTTTCTGCTATTAATGGCTGATTGATGATTCATGCTCCATTGTCAGCAGCATAGCTCCCCCATTTTGAAGCTAAGCGGGTCTGGGCCTGGTCAGTACCCGGATGGGAGACCCGCTAGGTGGAATTCCAAGCTTGCTGCTGAAGCAGGTGTTGGAGCGGCCAGCAGGGGGCACTCACCCTGTGGTCTGTGTGGATCCCAATGCCCCAGTGCAGTGACAGGGACACAGTACTGTGAAGAGGCTCCCATCTTTCAGGTGAGCTGTAGAACCGAGGTCCTGGCCTCTCTGTGCTCATTAAACAGGACAAACAGTAGGGGAATTAACCCCGGTGCCCTGGCCAAAAACGCCCCCCCCCCCGAACCATGGCCGTAATTGATCTAGGCCTTCTAAATCGTCCCAGAAATGACAAATTGGCTAACTCTCCCTCTGCTCGCCTCCGCACTGTACAGCTCATGTGTGGTGAGCGTGCGCACTGGCGCCCCCTGGCTGCCGTCGCATCGTCCAAGTGGATGCTACAGGTTGGTGGTGGGTGGTGGGGGAGGGGGAGGGGGAGGGGGGTCCCCTATGTGAAATGTAAAGCTTGTAAAGGCGCTGTATAAGTGTAAGTGATGATTATTATTATTATTATTATTATTATCTGGAAATGACAACAAGCGGCACACAGGTAGTGCCAGGGTCTGTAGATTGTGTGTAATACAACCGTGTGTGTGTGTGTGTGTGTGTGTGTGTGTGAGCAGGATCTTAAGGCTTTGGCATTTTTTACACTGTATAGTTGGGGAGAGCCGTGTGCTTCCATGTACAGTACCAGTTCGGTTTGGACTAGTGCTGCATGTGTTTGTAGGTGTTTCTACGTGCGTGTACTGTATATATGTACTGTTTATATACACGTGTGTTATGCGACGCATATCACACGCACACGCGCGCGCACACACACACACACAGGTGGACAAATAGCTAGCCATCGCTGCTAACAGGACAGGTGTTTGCATAGTACACACATAGTGACGATGTGACACACAGCCACAGACACACACTCACAAGCCTCTTGCCATGGGTGAATGGGGCCTCCTTATGGTCCTTATGGTCTGCTTCAGGGTGAAGTGGCTGGTAAGTGTTTGGAACCCGCTGACGAGATATGAACACTCTCTCTCACACACACACACACACAGATTTAGGAGGCTGGAGGCTCCATGCAGGCAAGACAGTTAATTCTGATAGTTGAAGTGTAAATATGGTTTTAAACCAGAGGGAAACCGTGACGGAACCATGATGATTACATCAGCCATATCGTATGGTATATCACTAGCAACATTCCTAATTGTTTTAAAAGCGGCTTTTCTCTCCATTTTCTCTTTTCCACACACACACACACACACACACACACACACACACACACACACACACACACACACACACACACAGACACTCTCTGCACTGTTCCAGGAAGCAGAAGGACGGGGAAGAAAATTATTGGCAGAAAGAAAAAATTTAAGAAACATGATCGGCTAGTTGAAATAAATTTTATGGAATTTATTCACCCTCAACTGCATTTGACAGACATTTGGAGAGAGTGTGTTAGTCTGATTTGATCTGGGAGGGTGGCGGACAGATGCCTCTGAATGATTCAATACCTCTCTCTCTCCTCCAATAAGAAGACGCTGGAAGTAAGTCTTTTATGGCCAATAGCGATGTAACACACTGGAGTAGACCGAGACATTGAACTGGAATGGTATCAAAACACATGGATGTGTAGGCTAAATTGTAACACTGACCAAGCTAGATATTTACAGTATACGCAGTATTCGTAGCCTTTTTAGGACTACTGCTTCCTCAAAGAGTGTAATACGGTTAAGCATGACTTTTGGTATTTTGATGTAAAATACAATACCCTAATACAGGTTGGTGAAAAGCCATTCTGCAGAAACACCATATCATCTCAAATAAAAGCTAGTGCTGTAGATTTCGAATGCTTCCCTTATTGATTTGCTGCTGGTGTTAGCTTCCGTGTACAGTAATAGAACTGAACATAGGGCTTTGCCTAGGCTTACTGACGTCAGTTGTGTTTTCCATTCGTCTCCAAGCTCTCATATCTATTTCCACTACACTATTTCAGGAGGTTAATTAGCGCTGACCACCGGACAGCCTAGCAGACTGTAGCACATGAATACCCACCAAAACACACACATTTAATCTCTCTCTCTCTCTGCCTGGCTGCCTGCCTGCCTGCCTGCCTGCCTGCCTTGGCCGGCAAATCATATAGAGTGGGGCCACAGGCTTGTCCTTTAAAGGGTCAGGGTGTTTTTAAATCCAGCCTGGTTCTACAGTGATCAATATTTACTAAAGAACACGACACTCTTGACCGCAAAACAGCAGGGTCGCCCTGCTCCGCTATTTTTTACTGTTTTCCACCCACCCTATTCATATTTTAGGAAAATAGTTGGCGTAAGTCATAGAAGCACTTATAGCTGCGCTGTTGCTTTAAGGGCCAGTCAGCTATGCAGCAGCCAATCAGGATTCAATCGGATTCTGTGACAAGGCTGTCCTTGCAAACGACCTTGCACTCTAGGTATGGGAAAAAGGCACGTTACAATGAGAGACTATGTGAAAGGGGGAGAGGATGGACAGATAGTAAGAGAGAGAGAGATGCTAGTCAGAGGGCACTTGGCTGCTGGAGAGTCCGCTCTCCTCCTCCTCCTCCATCCCTTCATCCCCTCCTCCCCTGGCTGCACTCTTCAGTGACAGCGCTACACACTTAAATCAGAGTGTTGCATAATTGTTAACACGGGGGTGGGGGTGCGGGGGGCAAGAACGAGTCACAATCTACTCTACGCGCCCCGGGACATGGAGAAGGACTTGTAGTCCTGCATGAGCCTGAGAGGGACATTGTACACCGGACAGTCATTTATTCGGACAAATTAACAACTTAAATGGGGCGCCACTCGAGCAAATGAGATATTATAAATAGCTATGAGTAACGGTAAGCTGGGTTAGAGCCACATTTTGAAAACGGTGTCCTACTCTATCCTACCCCAGCAACACCTACGCCACCCGCAGCCAGTCAGTTGTTATTACATATTTAGTGTGTAGTCAAACCTGCACCGTGGCTAAATGCAACACGGACCTTACAAATGGATGTGCCATATCTTCGTGATAAACCCCTCAAACGGAACGCAGCCTTCCTGTCATCGCTCTCTGAAGACGTTCCCCTTACACTCCCCCTGGCAACCGAGGTGTCATTTCACCACGAAACATTCACCCTGGCTGCTTGTGAGGCATGCAGAACGTGTCAAGATGACCTTGTAAAGGAAACGACTGGCCATTCATCATGACTGGCTACTCCACTGGAGCGAAGCCCTGGTTTGATTGGGCCTGGAGATAGGAGGCTCGGAGGGCCAGGTGGCAAAATGGAGCCAGAGCCATAGTTTTTAAATAAATATAGTTCGTTTGTTAGTGGTTTTCGGCGCATTAATTTATATTTTAGAGGATCTAAGTGACTATTTTTGTTTATTATCTATGATGATAGATGGGGGCTGGATAGTCTAGTGGTCTGGGTGTTGGTATCCCAGCTGAAAGGTCATGGGTTCGAGCCCCGAAGTTGGCCTAACCTGAGCAAGATGCCTAACTATCTGCTCCATGTGATTGTGATTGTAAGTCGCTTTGGATGAAAGCGTCTGCTAAATTGTAATTGTAATGATAGATGAAAGCACAATACTAGGCCCTATATGGGCGAAACAATATGGCTGCTAATGGCACATCAGACCAGATCGTCTGTAACGGAGGGAAACACCCAGTTGATTTCTTTAATGTTCCCACATTTGTCTTGACAGGAGAGACATACAGTAAATGTACACATTCTCTTTCCTTCTGTTTAGGGGGAAATGGATTGTGTGTTTTTTTTCCCATTGCATCCATTGATTAGAATCAATCTATATCCGTTCTATACAATCTGCACTGTGTTTTAATGTACTGTACATAGGCCTACAGTATGACATTTAGATTAATTAGGATTACATTTAAGATAGAAATTAAAGGTCTCTGTAGTTGTCTTCTTCCTTAATACCAAAATAGATATGATATCGTACATATCCTTGGAACAGGCCATATTCATTGTGTTCTCCATCCAAACACGTCTGCTGTTACATAAAAAAAAACTAAACTTTTATTTGATAAATGCTGCCTAAAGCCATAGCTGCTATCCTTAAACCCGAAAAGCAAAATCACAGATAACCTAAAGGTTTGTGTTTCTGTCCTTTTATTCCCATTCAATCTGCGTCAATGTGTGTCCACATACAAAATGAACAAATACCTTTTATTAGGGGATGGTGATCATGCAGCTTTTGAGATCTTCGTCTATCCGTTAGTAGCATGTGTGGTACTTTAGTTTCATGTCAGCCAGATGATAAATGAGGCAACGTTACAAGCCTGCTGTTTCCATGGTCGACCCCCCCTCAACCCCCCAAATGTCTTCAGATCTTGCTTCCTCCCGGCTGAGGGCAAACACACTTTATCAAATGTATCCTCCATTTATACACATACTCACATTTATACAGTTACAGTTAATTACACTAGAGACATTGAATAGAGCTCTAGGGGAGAAATCCATAACGGCAAAGATTGCAGTTGTATGCACATATTTTTTATCTGCATTTTTATCAGATTTGACGGGTGATTGTGTACATGCAGATTTTATGGCACGTGACCTTTGAAAGTACAGGGCTCTCTCCCCATTCATTTAGAAAGGGGGCCTGGTCTTGTTAGCCCGAAATAACTTCCCGCGGGCATTACCAAGATGGCTGCCGAGTGGCCAGTCTCTTCTATAATGTCTCTGGTTACACAAGCGGCTAGCTACAGTAGTAAGCTAGTAAGTATGTGGATGGCCAGTGTGTGTGTGTGTGTGTGAGAGAGAGTAGCAGATTGCTCAGGATTGGGTCTGTCTGTGACTGCAGATGGCTCCAACTCATTGTCAGGGAATATGTCCGAATGAAATGGACAGATACCTGCGGATCTGAAGCCAGACAGGGTGATTCTCGGTGTCACTGCTGCCACAAATGCATCATTCCTCAGCCCTGGGACACCATAAGGTGGCTGTCTTTCCAGGTTTGGATCTAGCACAGTACAGTACATGTGCTAGCACAGTTAGCTGACACTAGCACAGTACAGGTGTGGGCGAGCTAAGCAGTGTGCCGGTGTTTGTTACGGTGTCATTTCAGCCTTCATCTCCCGGCACCGGCGGCGCCGGGGGAGTCTTGGGGGGGTCTCAAGACCCTCCCAAAAAACGCCTTGACCACCCCACCCCCTTCCTGATTAAAATAAATTAAAAATAAATAAATAAAAAAAATAATATATATATATATATATATATATATCTCCGGGATAAAGATTTGAAAATGTTTGTCTTCAAACTACGCAGAAGAATAATAATTAATAATTT
>JAOEHI010051895.1:0-17680 GCA_025447815.1 Percopsis transmontana | reverse complement strand
CCCCCCCCCCCCCCCCCCCCCCCCCCCCCCCCCCCCCCCCCCCCCCCCCCCCCCCCCCCCCCCCCCCCCCCCGGGGTTCGCACTCTGCTTCACCACCCCGCGCCTAATAAATTCTTGGGCACGAGACTGGAGAGAGAGGGGCTCACCAATGCAGCACCGTGTTTTACTGGCCTTGGCAGGGAAACGCGTACACCGGTGAGCAGCAAGAGGAAGGGGGGGGGGGGAGATTTATAATTGAATAACTCTCTGAAGCAGGGCAGCGGGGATTGGCCCTGCCAGGAAAAGCAAACGCTTGCGGAGCAAGCGAGGCCCGTGGACGTCGGCCATTAACAGTGAAAGAGAGAGAGGGGCCTGCACAGGAAAGGTGCTAAATCCAAAAGTTAACTGATAAACCACAACACGTATTTACAATGAGCTTTTACATTCACACCTCTGTGCAGCACAAATGGGAATCAAACAATAATGGAAACTCTGTCTCATTTTGTCCAGTCTTTGCTTCAGCTGGGCAACTTCACGACTCAAATTCAAAGAACACTAAGTTACAGAAGTGGAAAAAAAAACATTTGAAGGGAATTTAATCCAAATTAAGCATTTCAAACCCACAGGAGCAACCTAACAACAATATTTCCAGTGTCCTGTGAAACTTGCAGGGGGCATCACAACATGTATCACTCTCCAACCTTGGCATCCTGGATGTGGAACTAACACAAGAGGAGCTGGCAAGGTGTATTACTTTAGGAATGAGTTTATCTTGCCTGTTTGGCTTGGCGCTAGCGGGTGGTGAATGGAAGCATGGCACAGCGGCAGCGTTAAGCATGAATAGAGTTCAGACTGTGTTGACTCACTTCTCCCGGGGAAATAGCCTGTACATCAGAGGGACGACATTACAATAACTTATAACTGATAATCCACATGGGACTCAAGGCAACACTGGTGCGGTGTAACATGGCATGCACCATTAACAGATTGTCACATAAACTAGAATTCATCGCATGTACTGGTTTATGAATAGAACTATAATGTGACATTGACATTGAGTTTTCAGTAGTGACGTGTTTAGTTTAAAACGTTGCGTACTTGTTTAAAATTTTGAGTGATTTCACAGATTACAGTTAACTTCCAAATGAACTGTGAGGGTGCAAGAATGTTGCCCCGCTAAACAAAACCAGAGATAATGCTGTTTTAAACCGTTAAAAAAAAATACAATTCATAATTGAGCCATGTCACCCTTGAAGACACATTAACAAAAACAATAAACAGAAAAAACTGTAAGCACCATATAGGCAACTTTCACCTCCTTCAGGATGGAAAAGATTATGTGCAATGATATACACTAACATGTACTCCCACCCACGAACTCCGCAACACAGGCACACAAACACACACACACATTTTTAGAGTTTTGATTCTAATCTCTGACTTGCTTATTTTATCAGGTGCAAGGGACTTCTCCCTCTAGATGACTCTGACTCCCTTCACTGGCTGCCAATCACTCGCTGACACTGTTTGTCTGTTTCAGTGTTAATTCATATCTCCTCTTTTGGCTATCGGGTGGCACATCAGATCGTCTACTCACGTTAAAGGCTTTTCCTCAGACCTACTAATTCCTATTAAGGTCAGACCATTCTTGTCGTAGCTAACTCATGCTTAACATTTAGGGAGGATTCCCAACCGTATCAATCCATGCCAAACTCAAACAGCGTGTGTGCCTGCATGTGTGCACAATCATTACTTTGATCCAGTAAACTTGAATTTATCGGGTATTATAGATTATACAAAGCACAGATTTATGGCCACACAAGCGTTTGCTTATCATAATCCCATTTATGATCAAGATCACTATTACAAGTCAGTTACAATGAAAATTGCTGCAACCATAAACCGACGGGATTGAGAGGAATAATGTTCTGTGGTGTTTCCAGTTCTCCAATCAGATAAGTTATATTAGCAGATGTGTTGTGGGTAATGATAAGAATCTTATGGTGGTTCAATTCAACCACAACTCTCACTGCACTGCTCAAGATATGCGATGGCATATATATAGAGAAATAACAGAGGTGTAAAAAAAATAATAACTCCTTACATATGCAGTAAAAATGGGGAGTCTATAAGGTTTCTCAATCAAACAAGTGGGGGAAAACACAAAGACATTCATTGTGTTTACATTTGTACTCTTCTTCCGCAAGTGGGCAACTTAACAACTCGCCATCAGGTAACAATCTTTTTATTTGTTTCAGCTCCTCAATGGGTGCCAAAGTCTGCTAAAGGCTATAGTAGAGAGTTTAGTTTGATCCATCAGCCCTGTCCAAAAGCTTTAACACCGTAATCCATCTCAACCAGATTTAGAATAGAATTAAATAAATACTTCCATGCTCTGAAACCAAGAATTATTTTACTACTGTCATTTTTACAGTGAAGCTGTGCTGCAGTGAAGTCAATTAAAAAGGAAAGAAAATTAAATAATCAAACCTAAAGAAACAGCATGGCGAGTGGCCAAAAACTGTATGTATCTGCAGGGTAATAGACATTTTTAAAACAGATGGATTTCTTTTACCCTGCAGATACATGTATCTGTTTTAAAATATTGGCTTGCAGAATTGGGTCAAAATTACCCTTTAAGAAAACCATTATCTCTAATGACTAAATCACAGCTTTTATCAGTGTTTACAACAAATTCTAGATGTATATTTTCACAAGTTCTAAACAAAGTTAGGGTAGAAAGATTTGTTATATTCTATATTTTTCAGATGCCAATTATATTTTACCATTGACAATTATTGCAAAGCTCAGCAAATACAGAAATGTTGCTATAATGTAGCTATAATTTTTGAAACATGGTATGGTTGAAATGAAATGTGAAAACTTGCAATTCTGTATAGGCATATTTTAAGGTTCTATTAAGTGTTGGGCTAGACGGCCTAATAAGCTCTTATAGAACCACACAAATTACACACGATTACAACGCATGTGCCGTTGGTAAATTCAAACAATATATGAACAATATCACAAAAGTCTTGTGGAAAGGTTTTAGAGGTAAACGAAGTGGGTAAGGCTGTATGATTACCTCATAACATGAGTAGATGAAATCTTAGACTAGAAAATGTGTTGGACAGATTTTTTCCCATCTTGTTTTGGGAACACCCGGGCGACCGAGCTGTGTGTGGCCTATAGGCGCAAAACAAGGCAATTATAGACATATTGATCTATGGGTGTTATGCAGCTCCGCCAATGTAGGCCATAACACGACACATATAGGCCTATATAGGCCTATTGCCTATGCACCTGCAGCTTTTGTAAATATTAGAGATAAGGCATTTTATATTTTTCATGAACTTCTTGTTAGCTGATGGCGTAGCCTGTCATTTTTATATATATGGGCCTACTCCAGGTTCTAGGCTATACCTTCAACATAATATTGAAAGCCTGTAGCGTTCCGGGGGATGCTGACATTTACAGGGTGATATATATATATAACATAGCATTAATGTTTCAACATCCATCTTAATTTCGCCATGCTTGTAGTTTGGGTTTGGACACCACACGGTAAACGTTTCCATAATAGTCTGATATGGTCACGTGTGGAAATATATTTTCAGTCTTCAAAAAGCGGGAATTATTATAGTCCATTCCAAATTGCTATGTAATTCTGAAACGTCTTATTTGTTTATTGTCTTTTTATTGTCTATTTATTCGTCTTACTTGTTTATCAAGTAGAAGATGTAGGCTAGCCTATATTTTTTCGTGACCCTGTTTTGTTTTCATAATTTTTCTAATATTTTTATTGTATTTTTATTGTCTATTTATTTGTCTTACTTGTTTATCAAGTAGAAGATGTAGGCTAGCCTATATTTTTTCGTCACCCTGTTTTGTTTTCATAATTTTTCTAATATTTTTTATTAAAAAACAAATGATGTCTTGTTATTAGATTTTAATTTGCTACGACTTAATTATCAGGCCTATATTCTTTTAATAGACCAGCCCACAGGCCTCGATTTGATAAGGGATTTGCTGTTTAACATGCAATATGTAGGCCTAAATGTAGAAAGCCCGAAGATTCAAATGAAAAAAACTTTTAAGAGATCACATAATGTAACTACAAAAAATACAACTGAACGCAACATTTAAATAGTCTGTTTTATTGCTTTCCAGAAAATGTAGAGGAAACCCGTCAATTAAATATTCGAAAAACAAAAGCTGCTTCATAATCAAATATGAAAAGCGCCTGATAAAATAAAATAATGCTACAAAAGTACTGAGGGGTGGTTTTGAACATATGTACAACATTAATAATACAAATTCGTCCGATTTCCAACACTGGCGAAATTGTGTGCCTCTGTTTGAATAGGTTTTTTGTTTTTATGCTACCTGAGAAAAAGGAAAAACACTGAATTTAAAGTCCACATCACACCTATTCATTAGCACTGTTCGTGTGTTTCGCCAGGTCAGACGGAACACGCGGAGTCTGTAATTTCTGATATTCTTGATGTAAAGTGAGGAGGTGCGGGGATGCGGCGGGGTGGAAGAGCGCAGGAGACGCGTAAGGAGAGCTTGAGGTCAGCGGAGAAGAGAAAACAGCATGTGCCGGGGAGAAGGGCTCAACAGCCGGCTGGAGGAAAGCCTTGGCAGCGAGGGCATTCCGGGAGAAGAAGCTGGACAGAGCGGGCAAAATGCTGCTAACAGGTGGGATGGTGGGAGCGCAAGGCGAGTGTGCGTGGTGGTGGTGGAAGCCGAGCGGGTAGATTTCCAGGCTGGGCAACTGCAGCCCCGCCGATCCCAGCCCGTAGACGCCGTGGTGGAAGCTGTGGAACCCGCTGGGTTCCAGGTGCTGCTCCTTAAGCGCCCCAAAGCGAAAATGCTGCCGCTTGAACCTCTTTCTTCGCCGCAGAAAACTGCCGTTCTCGAACATGTCCGAAGAGTTGGGGTCCAGGGTCCAGTAGTTGCCCTTCCCGGGGTTACCTGGCTCTCGTGGCATTTTGACGAAGCAGTCGTTAAGTGACAGGTTGTGTCTGATGGAGTTCTGCCAGGCGGGAAATTTCTCACGGTAATAAGCAAAACGGTGGCTGATAAAGTCGCAAATTTCGCTCAGCGTGAGGCGTTTCTTTGGACTCTGCAATATCGCCATGGTTATCAGAGCAATGTAGGAGTATGGAGGTTTTACCGACGACGGACTTTTGGTCTTTGCCGGAAGGCACGCGGACGACGGGCTGTAGTTGTCCGTGCTGCTGGCGGACACGATCAACGTCTCCGTGTCCCGGTCCTCCTCGCTCCTCGCCTCATTCCTAGGTAAGAGATGATCCTCTCCGTTCTCCTTGAGTCCCTCTCCCACCACGTCAATAACAATATCTTCCATGAGGTCTAAGTCCAAGGTCATAGTAGATGTCCGCGAGCGAGCCAACACCACCTGCACACAGGTGGTACAGTGACAGTTCTTTCAGCGGGTCAAGATGTTTACGCGTAAAGTCATCTCCATTCACAAAAAGTGGACCTAAAAACACCAGCCTCCTCCCAGTCTTCAAGGCGAGAAAAGAACCTAAACAAACCAAGGGGTCACCCAAAACGAATATTTAACGTTTTTAACCGGATAAAGTGGAACTAATCGGTCGGAGAAGAAGCGTAAAACGTGAAGTGTGCGTCCTCCTAAATGTCCGGCATCATCTGTAATCTAGTTAGTTTCCTGTTAGAATAGCAGCGCTGTGTGGATCGAGTGGCTGTGATGTCATGTCAAGGCACGAGGAAACGTCTTCTGACCAATGGAAACGACGCAAAGGGTAGGCTACCAAAGGGGGCCTGCCAGCCAACCGTTTCCTCTCATCATCTCATCAATCTACATTCAACATCACACTGTCCACATAGCCTTAACTATTTGGTAAAAAAAATAAAAAAATAAATCATAATAAGGCGGTAAAAAAGTGATATGTCTTTTTAAAGACAACGTGATTCCCGGTAATCATGACAACTCATTCAAGAAATGTATTGGAATGAAAATGAAGTTCACTCGCGTTTCTCGAGTAAGACCTCCAGTAGCCTAGCCTAAATTTCACTGCCCAAACAAGTCCTGTCTCCTAATAGCTGTAAGCAGCTCCAAAATGTACAAGGTAGGCTATATGGGCCTAAATGTTTATTACGGTATAGCGCATTTTTCTCTTTGCAAGCAGTTTGATATTTTGACAAATAGGAAAGGCTAAATCAATAGGTTATACGCCACTTTTGGCTTTTAGCTACATCTTCGCCAATTCAGATATAGGGCTACGTATTGGCATATGTTTATCAAATTAACCAACAAAGGGATCAAACATTTTCATACAAGGCGATACCATAATGAAATACATTTTCTAGAATACGCAAGGCTTTTGGTTGTCAAGGAGATTATCATACAGGCTAGAGAAATATGTTAACGCATGAACGGCATAACCTACATGCTGTTTGCTATTAACGACGGGGAATATTGCACTTGAGCGCACGAGTAAGCCGTTTGGTGCGTGTCAAAGATTATACTGAGAAACATCAGATGCATCTGCTGAGGTCTTCTGTCATACCAAAATATTATGTAGATTTCGTTAGGCAACTCAGCTGGTGATCAGTAGCCTACGTCCAGTCATTTTTATAGTAGCTATTATAATTCACTGAAACGTGAGTGGTTACAATCATATTATTGCAGCAGAAATAGACTAAATTTGTAATATTTGTGTTAGCCTATTAAAGATCGCCATGCGTAAAACGAGTAGCCTAATAACAGGAGCTGATATTATCTATTTGAACAAAACCTGTGTAGGCCTATGTTATTATAGAAAACCTTGAGTCTGTTCGCCATCTGAACGCAGATCTATCGAAGCCCACCGTGGCCCCGTTAGATTATCTTCTTTAATAATGGGCATCTGAAAGCGGAATGGTAATATTGGGATGAAAGTAATAGATTTGCACTTGCCCAGACATAAAAGTAAACTCAGGAGTGAAGGGCGGTATTGGTATTGTTCGAAGGCCCCTGGTTGTTTGTGTTTAATGATGGAAGCCTTTGTTGGGGATTCCCACATTTCCTGCCTCTAATCGTATTGATACCTCGGGGCAGCGCGCGGCTGGGCGGGACTGGGTGGGCTTCGGTACCAACAAAGCTGCACATGATTTCCCAAATTCATCACGCATGTCTGCAGATTGGAAACAGTCCCAACGTACGGGTGGAAAACGCTCTGTGTGGCTTTATGAAGTAAAATGGGTTAAAAGGGAGAAATTCTACTGCACGTTACTGATATGGGCCGTTTAAAGGAATGCACTTTTTATAGGCCTTGGGCTTAGCCTTTAATTGTAGTACTCCAGTTAAGTGAAATAGTCCACAATGGGCCCTTTTCTTTGATTTTGTTATCAAAGAAAATAACCATGGAAATGTAACAACAAATGTGATTCTTTCAATAGTCTTATTTTACAGCACTGCAGATGAATGAGGGGATGTGCCCTCATGTAATAACATAACATGCAGGAAGGTGAGGTCTAGGGAATTTCACTCGATGGCCAGTATTTGTCAAAACTAAAGAAAATAAATTTAGACCAGATTCTCTGGTGATTTTCTGTGCCACGCTGCACAATTAAATAATTACAATTAGCTTCTCGTGTCAAAGGTAGTTTCTACCCTGCTGTTTACGGTTTTACGAGGGCGATAAAACTGAATGTGTTTTTCATTGGTAAAGATCGAGAAAAGTTGTTTTCAAAATGTTCCTCATAAGCACCTTCTCATTTGTATTCTATAAAAATCTTTGCGATGTAGTCTATGAATTATGGCTGCACGAGGCAAAATCTTCCAATAGGCAACATAACAATAACGAGTAGGTGTACATGTGGCACATTGTAGGCCTATATGTTTTATTTATATTATATTATATTTATATAATTCCTCTCTCTCTCTCTCCCTCCCTTCCTCCCTCTATCTATATATCTATCTTTCCGTCTGTCTGTCTGTTTCAGTTTACTAACTACATTTCTGTGGACAGTGTTATAATGACCCAATAGCCTATTATATAAGTTGTTTATCATATAGCTTCTTTTTTTTACATTTTGACGTGCATTCGTGTGTGCATTTGGTACACAGCTCTTTACCATGGATGGGCTCTTTACTGGGAAAGGATGCACGTAAAGGAGAGCCACTCAACAGAAATGAAAAAAGAACGGCGATGTTCCATGGCGCCATCTTGTGGAATAAGATACATTACCTCCTTACCATGACGTGGATAGGTGAGTACAAATCTATGGTACACAGGCGTCCTTTTCTTGACAACCTTATCACCTGTAGATGAAATATCTGCTGTTTCCTTTGGTCGTTGGATTCCAGATTCCTATGGGTGGCACAAAACCAAAACACTTAATTTTATATCCCTATAAATGTGATTGTATCATAAAGTTAAACAGAATAAATACATACGTGTATTTTTGTGCTATTTGTTGCCTTTGTCAAATAGGCCTATGGTGTTTCCATCTTAAAGGTAGGGCCCTACTTTTTAACGTCCCCTAGTATTATATTGTACTGCTAAAGATTTATACAGAACATGTCTTCTTCAGTATTTATTTACCCAAGGACGTAACTTCGTCTGTATTTTGGGATTTTTTGTTTTAAATTACAAATAGCCTAGCCCTACCATTATAGTCTAAGGAACATTTTCATTTCATTCAGACAAATCAAACCTTAAAAATATGTTGCAAGCCTGCAAGCGCTTTGTCTGCAAGCATTGTCACGAGTAGCCTACAGCTATGTATTTTGGACAAATTATAATACGATTATGACTGGGATCAACTGACCTTTGATGGGGAATTAGCCTAACTAACATCAAGCAGAAAGATGTTATAACCACGTGTTCTCGATTAACCGATCATGAATGTGAGAGAGAATTTACTTAGGAGTGCATAGGCCTAATTACAAATATATGTCACGACGTGTAGGTCTACTTATTTGTCCGCGTGTGTTTGCATTCCTCGTTTCTCTCAACGGAATCTGAACATTTTGATTGGCTTTATGTCACGACTAAATATCATCAACAGAGGGCGCACTTAAACCATAGATAAAACCATCTTCTGCTTCCCAAGCGGTAGCTACATTTCATGTCTGTCTGTACAGGCCTAATTTATTGTAACTCACTGAGCTTGTTAAATTTGGTGTAGAACTCAATTACCCAGGGCAAATGGGATGAGTGACCATAGCCTCTCACCACCAGGGGCCTCGGCTAATGAATAGGTACATTTATATATTGGGTATTTGTAAAATGTATATAAATTACACTACTAAAAACAATAGGTAAAAAAAAAAAACGTAGTAAGCAAGGCCAGTATTGGGTCTAAATTCTTGCAGGAATTGCCTGCAGCCTTCGTGACAAATCATCAAATGATTGCCAGGCCTCCATTTTACTTGATTGTAGCGTAATTGACAAAGTGTGGAGATAACTTGTGGAGATTAAACCAAGCACGATTAAACTACACTTTGCTTAAAATTCGGCTATGGAGAGAGAGGACAGGTGTGTGCATACATATTGATGTTGGTCACAATATCAATATGTATCTAGTTCAGCTGACTTAGTGTTACTGTCTCAAGCCACTGTCATCACGCCATACCCAATGCCTGTGGAATTTACAGTTGACATATCCCTGATTCTTGCTTTCTATTGGGCCTGACAGTGGTGGTTTGTCCCCTTTGCTGCTTTCAGAGCTCAGATGAGGCGTGGGGATGGAAGGAATGCAGATGTTTTCCCTTCAAAGCTCAGCGTGGATGGTTCTGAGCCACTGTCAGGGGTCACAACGGGGCCTGGTGGGACTACGCGCAGCAGGGAGGGAGTTGTTAATGCACAGGATGTGTGAGGGAGAACAGACGTGTCATGGATCAACTCTGAGAAAACAGAAACCAAATGTTTGTCCCCTGGGTACCAGACAGAAGCTGGTAATGAGGAAGAGACGTAAAAAGTATACTCATCACAGTGTGCGATTAAGCAAGGTTGTTTTGGGGGGGTAGTACATGATGAGTGCTGCAGGAAATGCTGTTTTAACCATAAGGATAATCCCGTTT
This sequence comes from Percopsis transmontana, assembly GCA_025447815.1. NCBI lineage: Eukaryota > Metazoa > Chordata > Actinopteri > Percopsiformes > Percopsidae > Percopsis > Percopsis transmontana. The sequence continues at coordinate 7,644 of JAOEHI010051895.1, read as the reverse complement.
AATGTAGCATGGACATTTTATATCACATCATGTTGTTTTTTTGCTTAGCAGAGCTTTGTTTAGCCACTTTCCTCTTCCTTTTAGTCTTCTTATCACCGTCCAAGAAACCTTGGTTGAGATGCCAACCTACTACAGGTATCACTGTTTAGTCCTTATCCATGAGGGCCACAGGAGACCTGGAGTCTGGTGTGAGGAGGATTTGGTTTGGACTCTGGAACAACAGACCGTCTCTCAGAGTGACTGACAGGATAGAGGCTTCCGTGAGATGCAGGGCCGTCACAGGGCCGGCCCACAATATGCCAGCTAGATTCCAACACTACCAGCGGGGCTGCGGCCACACACTCGCTTTCATGAGGCTTTTTAAAGTTTGGATTTGAGAAACCTCAGAGGTCAGCGGGAACGGACCACCTGGTTCTGGTAATCCCTGAAAACAAAACTGTAAGGCCCGTGTGCTTAGACTGGACTTTTGAGGGAAAGAAATACAGGCTACTATTATTATTATTCTGTATACTGGAGGACAGCAAAAATCACATTTTGTTGCACTAAATCATTCACTGATATCTGAAACAAGCAATTAGAACATACTCTATATAGCCTAGATATGCCCTTTAGGCTAATAATATACAGTTTAATTTAGCCGTAAAATGTGAGTGTAGTAACTACAAAGGTAAAATGGAATTGGTTCTCATGACCCATATGATGCATGGATGCATTACAATTTTTTATCTTGTCCCAACCTGCTTATTTCCTGCCAAACCACTATTGCAAAATAACAATTTGTCTTTTATTGACGTGTCTGTCATATTACGTTATGAAGTATATATATATATATATATATATATATATATATATATATACACATACATACATATATGTTACAATTATTTATTGTTGTTTATTGGCATGCACATGCACACACGCACTCATCTTAGCCAACTGCTCCTAATGTCTTAAGTTGAGATGCAAGCCCATTCCAGGGAATATCCCCAATGGACAATTCCAGTGCTGACATATCAATTCCATGACTCATGGCTTCCTTTTGCATAACCACCTGGATCTCTCTCTCTCTCTCTCTCTCTCTCTCTCTCTCTCTCTCTCTCTCTCTCTCTCTCTCTCTCTCTCTCTCTCTCTCTCCCTCTCTCATGACTGCTGTTCTCTGCCTTGACAGCTATGTCCTGCTCAGTAGCAGTTGAACTCCTCTAGCTGTCACGTAATTAATAAGCAGGTGAAAGTGAAGGCATGTGGATTTATAACATAGTGGTGTACCAGATATAAATACAGTACATTTTTGCCACCGCTTATGAAACTAAATCCGTTCAGACTGATCTGTTTTCTTGCTAATATCATGTGTTTGTATGAGCGTGAGACAGTCTACACTGGACATGCTTAGGAGGTGACAGATGGAAGATGGCAGTTTTTGTCTCCCTCGTTTTCACACTTTCGCGTCTTTCACATCTGGCTTTCTATTCACCAGTTTTCAGTTTTCTTTATCTGCTCTCTCTCTCTCTGTCTCTCTCTCTCTCTCTCTCCTAGACACAATCCTTGCTCAATCTGCTAAATTCATTCACACAAACCCAGAAATATTGCTCCACCAAAGTGGAAGATACTTTTTACATATTACATGGACCACATCAAATCTACTGGCCCCAATTACCTTTATAATGCAGTGCAACCATAACTTTTGTTGAGTTCTATCCGTACATCATTCTTGCAATGGGATGGGTTTAAAGATACAATTTGCCACTTTATGGTTATACTTCCTGGTCCCTCTGGTGGTCTGACCACTTCTGTTTGACACTGTAGATATTTCACACTAGATTATAAAAATGATGGAGAACTGCAAATACAAAGGTGTGGGCGTGTGGGCGTGGTTTAGCTCTGATGCGTGTGGAAGGGAACGTTTGGGGATGTGGTTCACGGGACTTGGGGATTGTGGACAGGTGTGGGCAATTGTTAATCACCTGTCTCCCTTTTTAAACAGTAGGGAAAAAGGCAGACGGGAGAGCAGTCGGAGAGAGCTACGCAGCTCTCAACCGCACAAAGACAACAACCAATACAGGCAGTGTTCAAGCCCTAAGTGTTGTGATTTTATGAGAATAAAACCGTGTGAAGCACGGGTCAAACCGAATACAAACGTGTGGACAGTATATTATGTGCCACTAAAGGCTTTTATGAATGTGCAGTAGCCTGAATCATGTTTGAATAACTTAAATTAATGATAAATCTAGCACCAAACCTGACATTTATTTATGTTCTATAAATAAAGATCTATAATCTATAATCAAAGTCACTTTGATTTCATGCCACATAATGCTCTTGTTTAAGTTGCCCTAAAGTAATATGAGAGTTGTAAAATCACTGTGTTCACAACAGGTAGCAGCACTATTTAAATGTGTGTTGGGATGTTACGCTGTGTGTGTGTGTGTGTGTGTGTGTGTATTGACAGTTAATGGTTGGTGACTGCTTATTCAGCATTCCTGTTTTTCCTTCCTGGATATGACGGGAAACCCAGGTGACCTGGTGTACTGAACATCATGTCACTCGTGCAGGCAAAAGATGCACACGCAGACATAGATAATTAGTCTGACACAGACATGCACACGCACACAGATAATTAGTCTGACACACATGCACACGCACACATAGATAATTAGTCTGACACACATGCACACGCACACATAGATAATTAGTCTGACACACATATGCACACGCACACATACTGCAGATAATTGGTCTGACACAGACATGCACACATAAATAATTAGTCATACACACATATGCACACGCACACAGGTACACTCACACACACACACACACACACACACACACACACACACACACACACACACACACACACACACATACATACTTTAATATGCAGACGTACATACTAGTTATTCTCTCTCTCATTGTATCGTCTCACTCTCTGTCCCTTACATACACACATACAAACACACACAGGACCACAGAGGCCTACAGGCAGCACTCCATGTGTCCACACATGGCCTGTCTGTGGTCTGTTTATCTCAGAGCAGACGCACTCTGATAGGTAAGCCTTTCATATTTCACCAGCCTGGACTTTCACTGTAACTCCTCCGTCTAACAGAATCATTTGTGTCCATATTTAAATACATGTTCTTTTTCTACTTTGCCATCGACAATATATCCCATCCACATACAATGCACTGATGCTATTTGCTTTAGTGTTCTAGATTTAAAGAATACAAAAAAAAATTTCATTTCATTTTTAGCATTTTTCAAGAATACATAGAACATGCTAACATAGGCTACACACATGCTCACAAACCAACAGTTTGCTTGCTTCACTAAAAACAGCTAGAGGCATACACAAATACCATTCTTGCGCTTTTACCTCCAATTGGACTCTGTAACAAAGGATGGGCATGTTGTAGCAAGCTGTGGCTATCATGAGCCATTCATATCTTGTTTACCCAATGACTCAAAAACCTGAGTCTCAAGTTCGCACGGAAATTATTTTGTTACCTGCCACCTCCGCACCATGCAGTATACTGTGGCAGCTTATTGAATTTGCCTTTGGTTTTTCAAATCTGAACCTTGCCAATGAGCAGAGACATTGTGGTGAACTGTATTTCTCAAGGGCTCCAGTTACTGTGAAGGACAAACTCGGCAAGCTTTCCAGCAGCTTCCTGAGCCAAGAAATGCAGCACAGAAACAGAAGAAAGTACAAGCTTTATCGCTTGATTGCGTCAATGCCGTCCAGCTGACGCCGTTTTGTAATGTCCGTGTTCGCTTGTGGGACAATTACTTGTCATGTCCATGTTGTTTTTGCTAGGCTTAAACTGTTTGAATGAAACATTTATATTGATTACGCAACATCCAGTATATGTGGGCATTGTCTTTGACCACTGTAATAGCTCTCGTCAAAACGGTGCGTCATTCAAGAGGATGCAAAGTGACGTGGCGTGTATACGCGCTGCATTGGCGTCCAGCCTCTCTGTGAATCTGTGTGTCAGGCTTGCCCTTTTGATCCCTTTTGACAGGCACAAAGGGTTCAGAGGAATGCCCTGCGTAGCACGTTCGCCCAGCGCCTGTGCACACGTGTTCTGACCACAATGAAGACATTGAGGGGAGCGATGCTCCCTGTACCCTCTGCACCCGTAAATCTTCCCCCTCGGGGGGGGCGGGGGAGTTCCTGGAGACCGTGTGGGGCTCGGCCTGTGGTCCGATCTGATCCGTGTCGGACTTATGGACACACACACATGCTTCCGCACGCACCCGCGCAATCAATACACACACACACACACACACACGCGCGCGCGCGCGCACATCTTCATAATGATAGCTTGGAAGCTTTGAGTTGTGAAGAAAAGGCCAGTGTTAGCAGCATGTATGACCAAGTTCTGCCAGTAAAGACGGCACACAGCGTCACGCTGGCGCACATTGCCATAAAGGAGATGCTGGTACAATGTGTTAGACGTGAAGCTCTCTGGGCCTTCACACACAAGTGGTCCTGGACTACAGCAGCTCAGGGGCCCTCAGCTGTCTGGGGCCAGGGTTATAAATCTAACCTGCCAGGCTGTTCACAACCATGAAACGCAGAGGAGCCATTACAGAACAGAAACGCACACCCACGTAAGTGCAGCCATGCACATTCACACGCACACGCACATAATAATAATTACGAACACACAAAAATACACACGCACACTCATACTAATAATTACGAACACACGCACACTCTCTCTTTCTCACTAAATGTAAATGTAATGTACATGTAAACAAATGTACATTAAACCTTTGTACACGTACATGCACACGTGCGCGCAAACACCCAAACGTCTACTTTGTCAGACAGATTCTGCTGACTAACGCACACACATAAACATGTACACACACGCACACGCACACACACACAAAGCTATGGAAAGTCTCTGCTGTTATCCCTCTGCTCCATCTGTACTTGGCAGTAAAGCCTCAATCACACGACGCTAAAATCCCTCACACACCGCACCGGCTATTGGAACTACATCTTATCCATCACATTCCTGCTTTGCTAAAAGCCAGAATGCATTTTCTCTCTTCCTTATTAAGCCCCTTCCTTAGAAAGTCAAGGGATTGACAGCGAAAGGGACAGAAAACAGACTTCAAGTTCAAATAGACCAGGGCTATTGAAGTCTCGCTGGCTATTAATCACCTAAGTCAACGCACAGTATTCTGTCAGTGTGCTGTGACCACATACCAGTGACATATAATGGATGTTTCAATCCCAGCGGTCTATTTAAAGGCCCAGGGCCTGTTTCTCCCTGGTTTGGAGGGAGATGTTCTGAAATGGTATGATTTCAGCCGATGAGGTTAGCATTTGTACTTCTCAATGTATGTCTGAGGTTTTGCGTGCGCGCGGCAGTGTGTTTTTGTGACGCGTACGTGCACATGTGTATCTGTATGCACGTGAGCCTGCCCTCTGTGATTAGAGGGTGTCACTGAAAAGTGTTTCCCTGGGGCCGGTGCAGTCTGTTATTTTCCCGCTCTGCCCACGCGCTGAAAATGGAGGGCGGGAGCGTGACCTCCCTCCCACGCACAGCCGCAGGAGTGGGAGGGTCCTCTGATCACACCCTGCTAAGTGTCAGTGGAGAAGCCGGGGAGTTTACCGGGACCCCCAGGCCAGGGGTTCTCTCAAGACGCTTGTGGTTGAGGCATGGCATGGTTTCCATTTTTTTTAAATACAATTTTGTCTAGTATTAACTTAAATGGTGCTGTGATAGCGGCTGTCTGGTATTTACGTGCACGTGTGCGCACAAGAGAGGTCATTCTTTTTGGGAGTTGTGGGTAAAGAAAAATGTGAGGTTTGCAGCCTAAGGAACTAGTAAATTCCTATACAACTCCAAGTTTCTCATAGAACAGCGCTTATCAAAACCCCAAACCTCCAGGCTAAATCCCTCTCTAGTGGGCTGGGAAGTATAGCCAGCCTCTCTTCTATAGTTAACATGTTTTCTTTGCCATCATCCATCTGGACTCATGTCGTCAACAGCCATGAACCCCTGACACTGAAGCAGGGTCACTGCTGACTTGTGTGGATTTAGGCAAGCTGCCCTTAAACCTCCACATCTTGTAAAAAATACATGAAAGGGCCTTGTTGACCCAAGTAATATGTCTTGGGTGTGCTTTGGCTAAAATGATCTCTATCTTTCATCCTCCTTCCCTCTTTTTTCTTGTTTTCTTGTTTTTTTTCCTTCCCACCATCTCCCAAGCACTTCCAGAGATGCATGTGTGCCAAACAGTGAAAACCTCTTAAAAGAAGGCCCAGACGCAAAGCAAACATCCTCACATCTCGTTCAGCCGGGGCACTCTGAGGGCTGGGAAAGAGAAGAACAAGAATAAAAAGTAATAATAGAATTTTCCATTTAGACACAAACAATGGATTCTGTCAGCAGTGATTCTGCTGAAAGCTGGAGATTCAGGGCCACTGGATTTTGGGAGGGTTAAAATAATACAGGGGGCAGTGGAGGGGGATTTAGCATGAATGGCAAAAGACAGCGTGGTCCAGCTGTGTGCAGTTCGTGGTCAGACCCCTCCAGCAGAACGTATGGTCTTCAGTTTCAAGGTTCAAGATTCCGAGTCCTTCTAAGTTCAAGATGGTGTGCCAAGCCTTCTAGTAGGCAGGAAGTGGTAACCGCAAGGTCAGAACTGTTAAAAATACACAAATGACTTAGGACAAAACACACAATGCTTTTGGCAGTGAATGCGGCTGACTGAATGTGCTTACTGGGGCCGTTCTGTCTGTTCTTTAAATGATGGGTATTATCTCCTGTGACATGAGCTATTGTTTGATACTGTAACTACTTTTTTTTTCTTCTAACCTTTACTTGCAGGTTAGGGTTAGATCAAGATTAGACCGGCTACGGTTTAATTTGTTAATTCACTACATGCCTCTCACAGCTAGTTAACATCATCATTGTGTTAAGCGCTTTACAGTTTGGTAATTTTGGTGTAAATGTCGTCTAATGGGGGCGTTTATGGGGCCTACTCTCTCAGGCAGACCAACCACTGCTGCTTGAGATCAAATGCATCACTGCGACTGATGTAATTTGTCTGTTAATGTTACGCCTAGACACCAAACTAAATCAGATAGCCCTATGCAATGGTAATCAATATTATCCCAACAATAGCAGCAAAATGGACATTCATTCATATGTAAAAGATTGTGGCTTTTTACAATAAAAAGATTGTTAATGTACAAATAATGAGTGTGATATCTTTTGTATAACACCCACTGCATTCCCTGTGTTAAGCAGTTGGAATGGGGACCTTATAAGACAACATGATCAATGGCCTCATTGTACATAGGTACGTAGGCATCAAATTGTCATCAAAAATGAAATGTGACAAATGTATTATGTTACATGATAGTTTTTCCGTGGTCATTAAGACGAATAGGCCTACTAAAATGTGATCAGATGCTACATTTTTGTTAAAATGGCGACGACTATGTGATTTTGCTTGATATCAATGTCCAAATAGTGACGAATTTAAGCTGAGGTAAGTGATGAACTATTTTCGTCAATATTGTGAAGAACATATTAAACAGGTGTCAGGTCTTCAGGGGAGACTCAGGTGCAGGTACACAAACCACTGAATACGGAGTACGGTTAACCGGTTTATTCA
>JAOEHI010051894.1:8313-15813 GCA_025447815.1 Percopsis transmontana | reverse complement strand
AGGGAAGCATGTAAATAGAATCAAATCTAAGTGGTCTGAAGAGCTTCAACTTGATCTCTTTATACCCTGAACAAAACAACTCTCATTGCAACTTTCACACGAATCTGTGGCCACCTGCAGTATGACGAATTACAGACTTTAAGGAGGAACTGAAATGAATTGATAAGAAATTGATAAGAAACAAGGCCAGTCTGAAGGATTTGGTAATGAAAAAAGTTCAGGGACATTCTATTCATCTATAGATTTAAAAAAGCATAAACAAAAGCATTAATCTGATGCTCATTTCAAGTTGAACTTGTTGGAGCTATACCTAGACATGAAGCAAGTGTCTGTACACTAAAGTTGAAAACTCCGCCATCAGCCCAGTTAAACCGCACCGAACACAGATCTAAAGCAAGCTCATGAAAGCCTCGGAGTTAAACGCCCTGCTGCAAAGGGCCTATTAGTGATTGAGAAGGAAGAAAACGGTTCTCCGCCGTTGTATTCGTCCTTCTTCCCTCCTCTCTGCACACTTAGTCACAGGTCCAGATCCGCCTGTTAAGAAGGGCAGTGGAGGCATGCACTGGTGTGTGCACATCAAAGACCAGCACACGCACATGGAGGAACACACCCGAAATAAGGGCCGCAAGAAAACAAACACCGCCCTTTGTTCTGAGCGCTGGGGCCTTTTTTGCCCATGATTAGAGAAACACAGAGAGGAAAAGCAATGAGTGTGTGAATGTGTGCATGTGCACATCTATACAAACTAAGCATCACGCTTGGTTCATCATGGCAGATATGAAAGTTGCTTTGAGAAGGCTCCGGAACACTGAAAGGACCGGAGGGTGTCAGTCATCATACCCCCAGCCACCGGGAAATGTCGCTGTTGGGGCCAGCGATGGTGGCACGACATAGCTTATCACTAATTGTTGATTAGCCTGCCCACCTAGAGATAGCTGTAGATGGAGCATGGCTCCTTGGCTCAGAAGGTGATTCTAATGAAAAGATAGCATCTGGAATAAAAAGAATGCTAGACACAGAACCTAAGTGAGCTGCGCAAAATCCAGTTAAAGAGACAGTGTGTATTTATTGGCCACTGGAGGCAGAGGTGAGAGGTGAAAAGATGGGTCCCCATGTCACTCAGACGCTTATGGGCCATGTGTATTTTGTCCAATCAGGTGCTTTTCATTATTTGCATGAATATGTACTGGCTGTACAACTTGTACAGCAGTCTCTTTCAAACAAGGGATTTAATGATAAATGGATAACCTGTATAATCATATTTGTTTTTAATTCAATGGAATTTTTCACATGGGCACTAAAGGGTTAAAGTACGGTGCAATACAGAACGTATCCCTTTAACTGTTAATATTACCTTAGTTTTATAATTCATATGTTATATACTTTATACGCTATCATTATCTAGTATACAGTATTATCTAGATTAAATGTTATCAACTATATACTGTATCATTCAATATATAAACACACGGTTTTAAATTGATAACGTTAATGAATGTATTAAATATAAAAGAAAAGTAGTGATGTGACTTCCAAAGGCTGCAGTCATACCTTCTCCAAATCTGCTATATTACCCCCTTTGTCTTGTGTCAGTAGTCGGATATCAAGAACAGGCTTTATCCTATCTAGCCCTGTTTGAGCATATCGATCTGAAAAAAATAGTTGTATCTCTCCCTGGGTGACTAGATTATATCCGACTGCTGTAAATCAGACACAGGTGCATGAACTTCCTCCTTCCCACGTCTGCCTCCCAGCTAACCTCTCCCTTACCCTTCCTCTCTTTTCCTCTGTCAATCTCTTCTTCGTCGACACTTTCTTCCCTTTGATACTTCTGATCCTCTGCCCCAGCCCTGAGTAGATGGAAATTAGTCGGGCAAAGCGTCTTTTGCAGCCACACGCACACACACACACACATACACACAAAAGCTTACATATCTCCAGTCTTTTTTTCCCTTTTCTTTTTTTTTACCGCAACCTCCTTCAGTTTCCATTGTACATGTCAACATATCAACTATGATACTGGTCATAGACAGGAGTCTTGTAGACCAAAATAAATACATTTGACCAATGAATCTTGTAAAAAAATTGTATTAGGAATCGCTTTGGCTATAGTGTGTTGTAGACAAGTTAGAGGTACATTTTTAGAAACAAGGGAACTCAGTGAAAGTCAATAAAACAAATATACAAATAATTCAGCTCAGTAAATACATCAACAAAAGTAAATATTTCATCAAGAACATTAGCGTGTGGAATTATATAGCACTGTAAAACAGCAATGACCATAAATTAGTGCAAATTAACATACAGTACATGCATGAATGCACACACACTGACACACACACACACACACGATAGCACCATGACTTTATCGAAGAATCCTGTAAAAGGAAGCTGAGGGTTACAACTCACTATTTACATATACAAAAGCTTCATTGACACGGAACCTCCGTCTAAAGGCCCATTCAGCTTACTGAAAATACCTTGCAAGAAAAAATGTGGGCCACTCCAAACCCTTTTGTAAAACGCTACACATTGGCTTGCCCCTACAGCTGCCTTAGGCCAGTTAGGTTCATTAAATACATACAATAACGCAGACATTTATAACTGCACACAACTATGTCCACCTATAGCACCTGTAACATTAAACAAAAAAACCAGATAGGTATACTGCACTGCGTTTCCAATTACAGAATACCAACCACTAATGCAACAAATGCTTTAATGCTTTATACACAGTGAATTCTATACCAACGTAGTCCAATACTACACCTTATTTATTTTATGTTGGGTCTTTAGCTTCCATTTATGGAAGTACTATTTTTAAGAGCACAAATGTTTTGCCAAGGCGTTGTTTCTTCTACATAAAGGCTAAACATTCTCAAGTGAAGGCCACCGACCCTGTCTCTGGGTCATGTGTAGAGTGGTGAACCGGTGGTGTGATTTAATTGTCAGCAGACATCAGATTAGGATTGGAACTTGCTGTTCTCCAAGCATTCTTCAAGGGTAAAGCCTTCTACTATCTCCTATGTGAATGGAACAACCCAGATTGATCGACCCAGATTCAAGTCCCTATTAATGTTCAAAGTGGGTTCAGGTCATTTTGTGATTGCAGTTTAATTAGACAGTATAAATGTAGCCTACATTGAGATATATTGTATATTGTGATCTATTGTTACCTCACCCACCATGAAGATATTTTTGTACAGTGGAAATATTTTAAATATTTAAATATAAAGTAATTCCAGCACTTAATATAATTTTTACTTGCTTCATGATTGCTATTGATTTTAAATGCCCCACGGATATCTTTTGACTTTCTTTGCAATTTAGTGACATAATTTGTTGAAATCAGATTAATGAAAGCAAATGCTCTGATTTTGTCATCCCTCACAAAGCAAATGTCATACAATCCAAAATCATTTCATAATGATCATTTAATGTTACAATCCTGTATGTAGTTTTTTTTCTCCATTTTACTCAATCAGTATTATTGTAGCCTAAATTAGGCTGTAATATTATTTTTCATGTAATCAAATCTAATGATTTATTCTTTATTTAAGATATAGCACAGACTTTTTAAAATAGTGCAACACTTGTTTCAAGCTGCAGTTAAAATCAAACCAATTCCACGAAATTTACAACCAAGCAATTATACAGTGTCTTCAGTACAGGGACTTCCAATGAATGAATATTAGGGTATTTCTAAGCTTTCCTTCACTCTCTTCCTTTACCGCCGTAGGCATAATATTCCATTGCATGTTATGACAGATGTAACACCAATATTATGACACAATTCTGAGTTTTTTATAGCACACTGAAGAGGTAATAGGATAGAGAAGATATCGTTTGCAGTACCAATCAATTTGTATTGTGTTGGCATGCGTGGAAGTGTTAGTTATATAATCAGTGGATATAAGTATCACAACGCGCGTTAAGAATGTATTCCATAACACATATGCAGTGTGACGGTTGGGTTTTGAAAACGCTGAAACTCACTCACACACAAATACTTTTATTTGGACCTAAAGTAGGGCAACAATGAAAGATCCAAATATTTTGGGGAAAGATTACAGTATGGTAAAATCAGAAATGTGTTACATGCATTTGTAGACACATGCAGGGGGAAAATGTAAGATAGTATCATCTAACAAATAAATACAGGTATAGACATATGAAAACATGTTCACAACTCAAGGGTACAAAACATCGTCGTTTCCAGATGGAAAGGCTGCCTATAGTAGCTGAGACTGAACAATATTTAGCCAGTTTTTTTGCATCAGTCTTTTGCAATCCCCTCAATTGCAGTCCACGGAGCACACATATGTGAACGTGCCCCAGACTCCTAAACACAAGTACACTAAGCTGGCAAATATATCCTAAGGTTGTAATACTTTCTACCAAGGGCTGATATTTAATCAGTTTGGATGTAGTGTCGAATGAGCAACCTATTTCAATAATAATAACTGATATTATTATGAATGAAGTTAAACCAGTTGAGTTGTACAGTGCTATGTTTATACATTTTATTTTTTTTTTCCTGTACATCGCTGTTCGAAACCAGATCCACCGGGCAGTGTACAATGTAGAGTCCTTTGTAGTACAACCGCTTAGAATATGTGTGATTATAAATTTATTCAAAGAAATAATAATGAAGTGTAGGACAATTGATATCATATACAATACGTAAATATTATTGCATGATATTAACAACAGATAAAATAGAAAAATAAAAGCACAATATAAGGGCACTGAGTGACAAGGAAGTACAGCATGTGTAAAAATAACCGAAACACACTCACACACACAATATCACCCCAGCTGCACCATGTATTTAGTTTGGATCATTTACAGTAGAATGAGCAAACCACTGAGCCATTCTGACCTCAGTAAAAGCCACTGGAAACTCAAGATAACTGTGTGCAAGAGCAGATTCACCTGTATCACAGTGGCTATCGCTCCTCTGTCACATCATGACCTCTCTCTCTCTCTCTAGCTGTCTCTCTATCTGTCTCTCTGGATGTGTTGACCCGCACCGTGTTCCTGATATCTGGGGACAAACAACCCCGTCAGTAGCTCTCCTTCCCCACACATCATCCACGCAGCGCCGACCCTCCCGTGTTAACGCCGAGGCCACAGGCCTCATGGGAACCACCTATCTCCACCCAGTGCCCTATCAGATTGTTGACAAAAACAGATACCCTCGCCATTGAAAATATTTTCTTTCTCTTAACACTGACATTGGGCCTAGAAGGCGCTACATCTCTACACCCCCCTCCCCCTTTGGGATAAACAGCTTCTGTGTGCGTCTGTGTATGTAAGTGGCTGGGTGGGCGTACATGCTTGTGGTCGTCCTAGTTTGCTGACAGGGGCACAGTTTAATCAGTTTTGGCATTCTTAATATTTCAACCGCTGGTGTGTGTGTGTGTGTGTGTGTGTGTACTGCCGAGGTGTCTGGGAGTCAGTTCAGGGCATGAAATGGGGCAGAGGGTGCTAAGAAGCCAATTAAAATGTTAAAGTTACAATGTGGGCATGTTGCCAGCGTGGCAGAAAGGTACAATGACACTGGCACCGATTTGAATAAACAGATTTACAGTTAGACCACAATGGCCATTTCAAATTGAAAAGCTCACATTACCTAAACATATTAATACACTGAACTCAAAAGCAAAAGCAGCACATTTATGATGTTAGCTTTCTAGTGTTTTAAGTTAGATCATGTTGGTAAAATTAACCAACGTGGAAGAGGGTGGTTTATAAAAGGTGAAAAATAGAAAAATACTAAAAATTGTAAGAACAGAACAGGTGTAAAAAGAAAACATTTTTTATTGAGTGTTGGAGTGCGTCAGGTCATGTGTCCAAGAGGCATCCCTGACTGCAAGCCTCAAAGCTACAGTCGCTTTCTTCTGTGTCCTCCATACTCCATCCACCATGTCTCCCCCAGAGGAGTCGCAGTACAAACAATCAGCCGTCTAGGATCCCAGAGGACCCCAGTGGCCATATGCGTCTGTGGAGCTGCCCGATTATTTTTACCTGACACAGGAAAGAGCCGTCTCATAACAAACGCAGGGCGAGGTGATGACGGATCTCATTAGTCCTATTATGAATGAAAGGTGGAACGGGGTAGAGGGGCACAAGGAAGGCCACGAGGTGAGCGTGCGTCTAGATAGCTCCCAACGTGTGGTCCTGACCTCAACTACAAGCCATGGGGAGAAAACACACAGAGATTTGTCCGCTCATTTACTGCTAAGCATGCACACTCGTTAAAGTCCCTGGTTTGGCAATATTCAGCTTTTTCAGTCCAGTATGACATGTTGTTGTTGATCATGTTCAAGTAGTTTATAGTCAACAGCAATATGCAAATATCCTGCCCCTTGTACTCAAGCAATTGTAATGTTGCTTACATTTAGCAATTGGGGCACATTCATTATTTGTCTTTTTTTTTTGGTGCAAATTAAGAATTCAAGGATATTCAAAGATTTGTTAAGAAAATGCTCAAAATATCCAAAGCTTGAATAAAGTTATATTGTTATTTGGGACAGCCATACTACACAGTTAGTGAACATAATGTTTAAGGTCCAGAAATGTCTGTTGAGCCTAATAATAACTACAACAGAAAGGCTAACCACAGCAATGCATTACCAGATATCACTATTTATGCCTTATGAAAAACGAACTTTTAGGTGCTATACACTAGAAAACAGACCTGACAAAACCAAAGAAGACTGCTGACCCAATAAGGACCAACTGTCTTGGCCCTTAAACTTGCTTTTATACCAAAACGACAGTGGTAGGGCAACAATCTATAATAAAGAGGCAGGGAAGCATATCAACAAGAAGACGGAAAACACGTCACGTTGAAGGCGATGGGGATTTGGCAGTTGTCCATTGTTCTAATGAGTGCCCATTAGGAAATGGACTGATTCCCTCCAAGAGACCTTAAGCTAATTTCCTGAGGCCTTCTGACTCCTTTGAAGAGGGGGGCATTGAGAGGCTGCGTGTGCCACTGGGTCGCCAAGGTGACGGGACATCCCGTCAGGAAAAACAGGAAGTGAGGGTAAGGATTGACTCTGATTGGCCCCCTCCCTGCTCGCGTGCGCCCAGATAAGAAAAGCACTGAGTGGCTGATAAGAGTCCCGCCCCTTTCCCCTCTTTCATTTAGGGTACTGGTGTTAATGGAACCGTGTCACTCTAAATAAACATGGGAATAGGAAATATGCTATGTATGAGCACAAGTACACACCCGCGCACAGACACACACACACGCGCACACACGCGCACACACGCGCGCACACACACACAACAGCCCATGTCCATATTCCTGCTTACTCAAATCATTCTTTTAACCAACCTCTCTTCCACTCCAGCTTAATGATAGTGTCATGGTGACTGACACGGTTTCTCCTTCCGTCATGATTCTCTGCATTATGTCTTGCTCTCCCTCCCTAGTGAGTCCTTGGCTAAGAGACAAAAAATTAGCTGAATGCAGAAAATAAGCTGTCG
>JAOEHI010051893.1:0-17682 GCA_025447815.1 Percopsis transmontana | reverse complement strand
CCCCCCCCCCCCCCCCCCCCCCCCCCCCCCCCCCCCCCCCCCCCCCCCCCCCCCCCCCCCCCCCCCCCCCACCAGCGCCCCCACCGGGCCCAGGGAGATGTGAAAAGGGTCTTTTGAACCCTTTGAGGACCTGAGCTGGGGTAACTATGGCAAAGGGGGGTTATTCCACCGGCTGAGCTCTCAGATACCCCTTTGCCGCCTCTTCAAACTGCATGGTTTACACAAACATACAAACATTCACACACAGCCTGAGACTACAGCATCTTTTACAGTATATATTTTCTCCATTTGGAAATCCATTTAAATTTTTTGTGTTGTTTATGTCTATGAGAGCTTTGAAGGTGAGATATACCTTATGGCGTGTCCCCCAACCTACTCGCCTCACTAAAAGGTTTTCATACCTGTATGTGTGTGAATTGTGTATTGTTCATATTCTGTTGGGAAGAAAGCCAACATTTGTTCTTACCTACAGCAAAGCCCCACATATTCCTTCACACCCAGACGGGAGCTCTGCACTTCGACATGGACACGTTTGTCTATTTTGTCTACCTTATAGCTACAGTAGTGTGCTGTTCGGCCCCTCGAGCACCGATTGCATTTGCTATGCATTTCCTTCCTCTTGAGTTACAATGCCTGGCTATCGATTGCTGGCTGCTATTCTTAGCTTTCCCTTGGCGACCTCTCTTTGTGATCTGCAGTGCCTAGCGTGATTAGCATGACCGCTGGCCTCCAGACATGTTAGATCTGCAGCAGAGGATAAAGGTAGAAGAGGATGGCGGGGAATACATTTTCGGCTCTATGTGTTACTCGATATATGTATTAAGTTTTCCTGTATTACAATCCCTTTATAAGCGTCTTCCAATTCCAATGCAGCATGGTGACTTAGATGATCTAATCCAACTAGAAACGATGGAATTAAAGATCTGATTTCAACATTCAATGTTTAATACAGACAATCAACGCGGATTAGAAATGTATAAATATTATTGACCATAATTGTATTATCATGTGGCCAGGTGCCATTCTGTCATCAGAAGCACTCATTCTGCTGTTCTACCATGGCTTTAACAGGTAGAATTTTCTTTAATGATGCTGGTGAAATGAGTGACAGTATCCACAATGGCTTATGTGACCAATTACCTTCATTGACAGGCAATTTTGCTTGTTGATGGCAGCTATTAACAATCCATCACCTACAGCTGGCGAGGCCTTTTCTAAATAAAGACCTCCTAACACCCCCGTCGTGCTCACCTCAAGCAGCAATAGAGCGAGCACAATGACCTCTTGCACACTTATTATGTAATCATAATCCACGAAGGTGGACAGCCATGACTAGCTCCTAATTGGTGGTCTTTTAATGCACGAGGTTAGACTTAAGATAAGGCGCAGGCAGGCGCTTTGAGGAAATCAAGTCCCTCTCCAGCCCTGTCACTCAAGCGGAATTGTTTAAGATTTTAATACCTTTATTTTTTTTCTCTGTAGTCCTATTTCTCCTGAGAAAATGATTGCAAGTTTAATATTTTCGTGCTTTAATCAGAAAGTCAGATCTCATAAAGACAGACCCCCCTAGTGCTCTTACAACAATATCAAGTTATATATTGTTATCAGCATTAGATAAGAGCGTGGGGACTTCATAAACACAACATACTATGGTATGTTCTCCAACGAAAGCAATATCCTTTTTCCAACATTCAGATATAAAGTTTCAAGAAATAAGCAGTTCTGTAAACACGGCTGTGAAAACTTTAATAAGGCCAGTAAAAATAAACATAACACCCACATTCTAGTCTCTATTTACTAGCTTTTTTTCTTGTTTAGCATGCCCTCATACAACATTCAGGTGGGTGCTTTAATCCAAGCTGACTTTTAATGTGACAGATTCCAATTTCAATGTCACTTTACAGTGGCATTCAAAGCCCACACATGGGAGTATTGAGGCCAGGGAGAGTGGCTTTAGTCTATATATTGGGAACACTCTCTCTCCCCAATACATTGTGTCAAAACACATGGCGGGTGACAGAGGGTGGGGAAGAAACAGCACTCCTGGGGATCCCAGAGGTTCACATTTATACCTCAGCTTTCAGTCAACACCGTAGCAGATGAAGATGCTCATAGGATTGCCAAAGAATGTCAGGCTACAACCCCTAACTCCAATGCTCAAAGACATAAATAATAAATAATGATAAATAATGAAGAACACATATACACACGTGTATAGCTCACAGGTGATAATTGGGTACAGGAAGCCTTGCTGTGTAGAACTGTGTTAGGGTGAGAATGATGGATTTTACACTAGAAAATGAGAGATTGACAATTTATCAACAAAAGGCTACACTGGGGAGTAGTTCTGTTACACCCAACAACCCATCTAATAGTGAAAGTCAGACAAAAAAGCCTGTGCAGTCTGTATCACAATACAGAGTTGGACAAAGGCCCAACATGTCAGCTACAATACAACTTGTAGGCCAGTGTTTGATCTTTTTTGAGAATGGACTTGTGTCTAAACAATACATGCTTTATTTATTTGAAAAGTCACAAGTACAGTGCCAAATTGCCATGGGTTTCATTGGATTTTACACTTAGTATCCTTTCAGCCACAGGGCTCTAAAGACTAAATTATCTGTGAAGTGGCACTTGGCATTCTACAACAAGCAAATAGTCACTCTGAAGTGTCCACTTACTGCATGCCTCAATGTGGTCATTATAGGCAACATTTACGGTCAGTGAATTAGTGTTATTATATTTTGGACTGTCACTCAATGCCACTTTGGTCAAGGCTTGCTCATGAATGTGTTTCAGAAGTTAGAAGTACATTCTTGCTTGTGAAATAAGACTTTACTGATTTGTCCAACTAAAAATAATTAAGAAACACAGTGACAGATGTTCTCTGACGGAATATCCAGAGATACAAGTAAATGTTCATACCTTAATGTAAGATGTAATGTAATGTAAGGTGTGGGATACACTTAGGACACATTTCCAATCAAGTTTTTTTTTATCCAAACAAAGCTTAGCAAGGTATCCTACAGCGAACTCCCTGCTGGTTGAATGCAGAGTGTCGCAGATAAACATACTAAATTATTGCGGCATTATTAATTCAGCAGAGGAGATTCTATTAGTGAAATGCAGTGGGGGAAACAGCATGTTTATCAAATACCATGCTGTGCTTCAATTAGTTTAAATAGTGCAGGCTGGCGAGAAAAATAAACCGTATTAAGCCACAGGGGCGAGACCCCTGTTGCGTTATGTACCTGATATACATGTGTAACTCAGCATCATAATAACCTCAAAATTAATAATATTGAAAAATGACATAATTAAAAGTGCAGAGATATTGACAGGAGGAAGAATAAATAGCATAGGTGTTAAAGAAATGTCAATAGACAGAAAGGATGACATATACAGACATACAGTTACACTATTATCTCAACAGGGTTAGCCTTGAGATCATTTCTTTTTTCGACTCCAGATAATTGCCAACTCAACCATGAAAACCAATTTTGTTTTGTAAAGAAGTCAGAATACTCTAACAGCCTGAAAGACGTTTCCCCGGAGGTGGCTGAGTGACGGTGACATGTGCCACATGGGTATATGGGCACCATTAGCTTAAAAAATGTGCCTTGAAAATCCCATTGCCTTGGGATAAGCACATATGCAATACGGAGGAGAGAATAATGCCCTATATCCATGTCAAACATAGCCGCTAGGATACACACACACTGTTGCCAGGTGTTGTGGGGTTAATCTAGTCATTAATCAATTACCATGGTTAGTACATCTAACCATTCCAAAAGCAGCCACAATTAAATACATAAAATCCAGTGGGTTTTGGATTAGAACCTACAGTAAAAGTCTGAGTTTGTATAACAGTGATTCCTGCTAAACTAATCTTCTGTGGCACATTGGTATAGGAAGAGATAGGATCTGAGGCTCTCCATTTCTGCCTCCCTCACAGAAATAGACCCGTAGATGTCCCTGTCACGACAGGGAGGATTGCGAAGGAGGAGGAACGAGAGGAATAAAAAAGGAGCACAAGTGAGGTGTAACGCAAACGCTGAGTGCTGGCAGTGGCAGGGGGGCCTTGGCGGGCCCCAGCCTGGTACATCAGTGCGTGGATTTATAGGCTGATTCAGCCTGCTGCGAAGGCCATTAAGTTTGGCTCTGATTCCTTTCCTGCCCCTTGAGCCAGTTGTCTCCTGCTCAACCCCCCGTGGCCTCTGTCTGTCTCCCTGAGACAGTAATCATCGTCAGAATGGGCCTTTACGTCACATACTTCTAATCCTCTCTCCTGGATTCATGCCTCTCCACCTCTTAATGAGCGTCTTCCTGTTTCGGTTCTCAGTTTGGCCTTGCGGGTCATTTGTTACGAGGTTCCACTGTGCAGCTCACACAAGGTTGATATCCTATCTCAACAATGACGTCGGGGGGGTCAAGTCCTTCTCCCCATCAGTGTAATTGGTGTCTTCAGCCGGCGGAAAACCCAGGCGTCCCTGGCCGCCACTCCGCAGGCCCCTTTCCTGATGGAGTGGACTCTAGGGTAGAGTTGACCTAATGAGAGGAGGGACTTCTAAAGGCAAGGTACGATGCTTTTCCCGCTCTAGCCCTACCTTCCAGTCGATGAACCACTCATTTGTCCCCCGCGTCGCGATCTAACGTCCCGAGCCGCTCCCAAAGCCCCTCGGAACACCCCCTTCCCCTCACACACACACACACACACACACACACACACACACACACACACACACACACACTACCGTGGTGGTCATTATGTCGACACCCCCCCCCCCCAAAACCCAGGCCACTTTTATCAAAATGAAAATGTACGAACGGCTGATTACAGAGGCCTCTGGGAAAATCAATTCTCATTTTGAGGGGAAACATTTGTCTCTTCGCTCCGCCGGGCCGTGGAGGTTTGACAGCCGAGTTGAACGTTAAAGGGTAAGTGCATGAACAGGGGGAGGGGTTGGGGCGAGAAGGGAGGCAGGGAGGACAGAGAGAAAGAGAATTTACAACATGCCTTATTTGTATGTGTATTGTGTTAATTGTATGTTGGGAAAGTGTTGTGGGGGCTCAGAAACCAATCAAAATGTCCCCTTTTCCTCTATCGATTGCTTAAGGTCTCCCGGGTGTTAAAGCAGAGTAGGAGAGGAAACAATTAGATGCATTCAATGCAGCTGGGTGAGTGTGTTAGTTGGAGATACACGAGGGAAAAAACACTTTCTTAACTTCCCGACATTTAACTGGACAATAGGGCTTTATTGTAAGCACAAAACTAAAGTCCACATAAAGGATAGGATGGTTTTATCCATGGAATTATGGCGACAAAAGTGCATCTCAACTCTACTTTGTAAAAAATAAAATGAATACTCAAATGACTTGACAAATATAAAACAAAAAAAGTTAATATTATGCCCATAGGCTCATGTATTATCCATTTTGGGAGGTTGTGATCCTGTTTTTAGGAGGTTGTATTGTTTATAATTCATTGCTTCTGAATCATTAAACCATAAATTGAAAATTTGAAAATAAAGGGAATAGAAATTCTTAGTCTCAGAGATGTTGTTTATTGTTAGCTAACAACACATGTTGTTTCCTGGGCGTCTCAACTCAGAAGTCATACGGAAAGTGATGCTTAACAAGGTGTTTTTCTTTCCATATCTTGCGTTTGTCACAAAAAGTCCAGTTGCAAAATTACGTCTGGTGCTGTGAATGTCAAACACCCGGGGAAGTAAGAGAGCAAGGCATATATTCTCTTTGTATTGCAAATCCCATTGAACTAAGGCCTTTACTTTGGGAAAGATATGGGCAGGAGCTTACGTCAATTACTGCCTTTCACATTCCATCAGCCCTGTGTGTTTGTGTGTGTGTGTGTGTGTGTGTGTGTGTGTGTGTGTGTGTGTGTGTGTGTGTGTGCTTTGCACTTGCAAGAAGCTAACAAAGACCATCAAATTGCCTGTGTCGGCTTAAAGTAATAACTCAAGCAGACAGGAAGCGCCAAACTAGCCATATCATAATGGAATAAGGCATATTATTGTGGGCACACTCCATTGCAATGTATGTTATCAATGTGCTGCATGTACAGGAAGCAAGGAAATCCAATAGAGAAGTTATATAGCCTGTGTAATCTGGAGATATGCAAGAATGTGGATTGCATTCACATTGCTGCTTATGTGTCACTGTTATGTGCGTGAGCATTTATGGACGTGCTATTGTCTATTGACTTGCATGGCCTTACAGTCCCACGACCTCCTGGCTGGGAGTCCAACACCTAGACCACTAGGCTATTCTACTCTTTGTACCTCCCTGCTGCTGACCACTGTGTTCCGCGGATGTGGAAAGTATGCTTATTCACCTCTTCAAAGACATATGGAAAGTCATGAGCAATTAGGCAAGCAAGCTACTCCAATTTATCAGGCAATTATATAAATTATACAAACATAAAACAATATGATAGGCCTATAATACCCACTACAGTATATTATGTGATTTGCCTAATTATAATTTCAAGCATTTTCTTAACAAAAACATTTGTAACTTGACTGCTGCTGTGTAACACATTACAGATCCTCATTTCATTGTTGTAATCTCACTAGATATTTGATATTATGTTGAAAATCTGTCAAAGACTGGTATTCTCAGGCCCTCCTCGCTAGTCATACACCAGATGTATCTATGTAAAAACGCCAGACAAGTCTCTGCGTAATAAACTGCCGAGCGAGTACAGATGGTGATTAGTGTTAACAAGGGAATTGGTGAAGTATTCTTTCCCATCACACTTTCCCCCGAGCGGGACGTTAAACCAGGTGGATGCTTTTAACAGACGTAAGAAAATCCACCTTCTCTCCGCCCAAGCGGTAAAACACAACACAACATTTGCCTGGCATTCTCTATTAAAAACAGTCGGGCCCAAGGATGCATACTGTAAGTTTATTTTCAACTATTTCACCATGGACGCTGATGCAAAATCCTTGACCGCCTCGTCAGATGGCCAGTTGGCTATAAGACGGTCTTGTAGAAGAGAGTTCTAGCACACACTAATTTGGCACATGAAAATGCTTCAGCTACACTTCCAGGCCCCATCAGTAGAACTGATGGTTCTGAGGCCTGCCTGCCTGTTACTGATCTCCCTCCCTCCCACTCTCTCTCTCTCTCTCTCTCTGACTGCCCTTTGCAGCTATATCCAGAACAACCAACGGCCAGCAGCGTACAGCTGGAGACAGAGGGAGAGCGAGGGAGCAGTGGAATGCAAAGGATGGTTGGTGAGGAGAGAGAGAGAGAGAGAGAGGAAGGGGGATGGTGGAGAAAGAGGTAAAGGGTTTGCTTGCTAGTGCGGAGGGGTGGGGAGGGAGTGTCTGAGACAGATAGGAGGTGCAACTAGCTGATCTATCGCGTTCCTTTGCTCTTATTCAGAGCCTGGAACGCGTGAGTCTCTCAGGGGGGGTATTGTGCCTACCACATCGACGCAGCCTCACCTGTAGTGAGTTGAAGGATCGTGGGGGTGGGGTTATCTGACCCTGACCGGCTTTGATAAAAAATGATCTGTACCAGTTAATTGCTGTACCATGCTGTAGGTTTGTTTTTTATTTTTATATCTTTAAGCGAGGACTAATCTTTAAGCAAGGGCTGATTTCTAGCCATTCCAGTAATTACATTTAAGAAGCTCTATAACTGCACTGGTACTAAAACCATGCTGGGAGGACAATATAATGCAATCATGTATAATTAGCATGTTTTATTAGAAGAGATATAAACAAATATTGGAATAAAAAACAAGAATGTTTAATTCCAACGGTTTTAAACACACACACACACACACACACACACACACACACCCTGATTACACACACAAACCTACCCACCTTCTGTAGCCATAGGAACACAATCTAGCGGTGCAGAGGTCCAGCTGGGTCCCTGGGCCTTTGGCTACCAGACACATGCCTAAAGTGCCAGGACAATCACCATGTCTGCCATATCAAACCCATGCCAGTGGTCTATGGACCATCCACCCACCCTGATGGCCTGACACCTGTGGGTGTGTGCTCACCAGATGAGACGGTGGAGGGCTTGATTGAACGAGGAAAGCTGGCATGGTTCCTACCTGTCTCAGATGGATGGACGTATGGATGGATTAGAAGTGAGAGGGTACCAATATGTTTTTCTGTTGCCGTGCATTTACTTTTGGCTTAGCTTGACAGGCTGAAATTTGAAGACGTCCTACCCCTACAAATCAGCCTTCTTTGTATCCATGCAATCAGTCGCGGTCTTTTTCTTTGTGTCAGGATGACAATTGTCTTCTCTTAGAGTCTTTCTTCCAACCCATACAAAAAACCTGAATGCACTCTTCCTGTGAGCTACGAGAACCCGCCGTGTAAACGCATGAAAACAAGTAGTAAGGTTGGCAGACACCCGGAAAATAGTACAAAGAGTATCAAAGGAGGAGTTAGAGAGCAAGCCCTCCTGTAGGCTAGCTAAGAATTGCCAGGCTACGGGAGGTGGCTGTGTTTGTTGGATAGCTGCCTCTTCTTTGCTGATGACATGTTCTGAACACTCAATGCTCGACTACACGCTCACTGGGTTCATGTTTACCATGGCGCAGTCGGGCGGCTTCTATTTCTAAATAAGCCATATCAGACAGACAATCCCAAGCAACGCAGGCAAGCGCACACCTAATGACAAGCCAAGGCAGACAATATCTAGAGACATATATACTAAGAAATTATTGTAAAGCAGAAAAACAGAACAAAGATGAGAGACACAAAACAAAACAAAAAAGTGGAATAAACAAAGGTTCCTTTGAGGTGCTTTGGATCCCTGTCTCAAACTATTTGGGCCGCATTTGGAGTACTTTGCCTTCCTTATGCCTATGTTTACTGAGTGGGAAATCCTGCTCCAGGGGCTGGCGGAGAGGGCTCGAGTGGTCCCGATCTGAGACGGGGGGGTCAACGGGATGTGACAGGAAGCACAAGTTGGATTTTCCATGGGTTGCGGGGGGGGACTGTACTGTCTGCAGTGTTTGGGTTACTAAGACACAGAGAGGGGACCTGACTGTCACAGCCACAGAGAGATGGATAAAAAGACAGAGGGAATAAAGGAGAAAATAAGAGCTGGAGGAATTGAAGCTGAGAGAAAGCCATGGTAAATTGAAATGTTAAATTGACGCTGTCTTGTGAGTATGTTTTCATGAATCTGTAGGCACGGTGACACAAACAAAAGGAATCCACTATCAGTACCAGTACCAGAGATATAGAAGTGCTGAAGATGGGTGTGTTTGTTTACAGTCAAAAGATGGTTCGAAGAAACCGAGAAATCAATCCTGCATGCATCAACGGTCATCCCAAGATTAAGACAGAGAGTGAGAAAGTTACAGTAGTTCTTGGAAGTGCTTGCTCTATCACAGCAGGCCTTACTTGCAAGGCAATGTACACCTATCCCTTAACCTTTTGAGAAGTCTGTGTGGAAATTGATGAAATAGTCCCCCTGCCGTGCTATTGCAACAGTATGGGAATTTGTTGATTATTATTAGACAGATGAATAGAATGAAACTGAGTGGTCTACATAAGCTGCTTTTGGCCACATTCTCTGGATCACAGAGGCACCTAAATCTGTTTTTGATATCGTGCTGTTTCAAGTCTCAACCTCTATTTCTCTCAAACTCTATCTCACTCTTACTGCTCCTTTCCGGCTCTGTTTACTCCCCCTCCCTCTCTATCTGCCTTGGTTGCCTCCTGAATCACCAAATCTCATAAATATACATGCTTCGTCTTCCCCGCGGCATGCCGAGCGCGTTAAGCACAGCTTGGAAATTAATGGCCCCCGAGCAATGAGGCGCCCCCACATGCCGAGAAGAAGGCGACTCTTTGGCCGACCGTGCAGACATTTTACTCCCTCCTCGGTAGACAGATTACAAGTAGAGATGGTAAGATGGAAGCGTGTGCTCTGGCAGCGGTGGAGTGGTGTAGGGATGATAAACATGGTGTGTGCACAAGCACATCTACAGTGTGCATCTTCATTTTTTTAAAGACATTCTGAGAGATTTGCTTGTCAGGCTAAGAAAAGCAAAAGCTAATTTAGTACTAATGGCAAACTCACAGTTGCCATTTTATAAACTGAATGCTATAATTTAGTAATAGTGCATTATATTTTTGGTATTAGATGGATGGTTATTTTTATAACAGATTTTTAGTTCTATTTAAAATATTATATATTTGTATTTATTATATAAAGTCATTTTTTTATTTTAAATCTTAAATTGTTGGTGAGATAGGGATAAAGGACACAACAAATATGCAATTCTGACACAGGGTACGATAGTCTGTACTATATTAACTAAGGTGTGTGACAAACACACATATTGCTGCCTTGCAACACTCTACTCATCTCACTACCAATCCCTTATCCCAAGACTCCATCGCCAAGCAACTAGCAAACACAAGGGAAAGCTCAGCCATGACAGACCACAAACATGTCAGCAAACATAAACCAGCATGCCTTTCATGCTGCATCGTACCGTGCACGCCGCTCCATTCATAATGGAACAAATGTCACTTCCTGTATCTAATCAAAACTCACAGTACTGCGTGCACACAGTCTCTTTGAAAAAGTATAAACAAAGGGAATGTGTAAAGATGGGAATTTCAAACATCACTATTCCCGTGGTCATGTCATGTAAACGTGTTAATTAGAGGAACCAGGCTGTAAAGAGGACTTGATAGGGGACTTGAATGATGGGATACTTGATGAGAATGATATTTGTTGAGAAATTAGCTGATCGGTTGGACGGACAATGCTAGCGAGGCTCTCTGGGCCGGTAGAAGCCATGCTGGTGAGCCGGTGCGAAAGTGAGAGAAAGGAGGGAGTTGTTGGTCTTGGAGAGAAAACTTACATATAAATAAAATAAACATTACACTTGTGAAACATTCAGACATAATGTGAGCCAAAGAGACGCGTGAAATGCATTCAGCGGCCACGGAGCAAGGCACATTAGATAAAGTGCCCCTTTCTCTCTAGCTCTCTCTCTCTCTCGCTCTCTCCTCACCTCCTTTCTTGGTGGTATTTTACGAACACACACATGCACACACCTGGTGTTACTTCTATTTGGCCCATTGGTTTCCAAAATAATGAATGGTAAAAAAGTGGAGCCAATGAATGAGTCTTATTTGGAGAGAGACCTCTTCTCCTCGCTACCTTGCCCATCTTCGGAGTGTCTGTCTCACTAGGATGGCCAACTGCTTCTTTCATCCAAACGCTGTCAGAAGAATATTAGAGCAAAGCCATTGCGGGCGTCCTATCGCCTTTCCTTCACTGTTGCGCTTTCAAATTCCTTTTGAAGTGCCTGACAATGCCGCCTTCACGTCTCCATATGCCTGTCTTGGCCTGTCTGTCCGTTTCTCTCTCTCTATCTGTCTCTCTGTCTTTGCTTCTGGCACTTGTTTAATCATGTTGGTCTCGGTCTCACTGTTTATGTTTGTCTTTTGTCCAGTATGCCTCCTGCTCTGTCTCCAGCAGAAGAAGGCTACACTTGGCGATAGCTTCATACAGAGTGAAAACCAACATAATCTTCCCTCACTACCTGCCTGGACAATGCCTGTATCAAAAAACATGTCGCAGCGTGAGTGTGCGATAGCTACAAGACAAACACTGCATGCTAGGCAGACAAAACAACCCAACAATCTATGGTTGTTCTCCAGCGCCAAAACTGATATTAAATTATACGGACTGCTACTTCAAGCCCTCAAGCAAATGGACAGAGACAGATGCGTGCACACACACTAAGCATCCAGCTACCACGCTGGCCACGCAAGTGATTCACTGAAAAGAGAGTAGAATGTTGACCAATAGAAAAACTCCAATGTAGGTTTGTCAGAAAGAGGCACCAGAACTGGCTGTTCAGGGGACATATTGGTAATTTCGCCTGTGCAACAGGGTCATTAGCATAATCACTAGGCCGTACACTGTACGCTGTTGGGAGAGATAAGAGGTTCAACCAAAGTGCACTGTATGTGTGGCAATACTGCCTCATATCGGCTGGCACACACACACACACACACACACACACACACAAGGATGCTTCATTCATTACGACTATGGAACGCTATAGTATTAATTATGCCGAGGTGATAATGACTGGTTGAGTAAATGCTTTTGAAAAGAGAGAGCGCTTATGTAAAACGTGCTAAAATACGACGTAGACACACCAAAATCCATGTAGAAATGCTTGCACACACACACACACACACACATATCTGACAGGTGCCACACTGTGAACACTGGTTCCTGGTTCCTCCCTGGGGCTTTTAGGGATTCAGTTCGGTGAACTACTGTGTTTTGTATTATTCCTTTCATTTCAAAGCACACACCAGGTGTCTTCTACCTTTACAAATAAGAGTGTGGCCCTTAAATATAATACACATGGAAACCTCTAGTGAAGGGTGAAATAGGGCAGAAAAATGGACTATGGCGGCAGAGGGTGAAAGTTGGCCGACCGGCAGACTCCATGCTGTGTTAAATCTCACAGGTGGGCAGGGTGTTTGGAGGTTATCACTTTGCTCCTCCATTTGGAGTCGGCCCATATTGAAAAATGGATGCACGCAGGCTTTGTTTGGCAGTTAACTTCAATAATATAATCCCAGCAGGTAGGCGTAGCGTGGCATCTGTGAGTCATTTGCACCCGTGAGGACGGAAGGTGAAGCAGGGACATCACTTCCATTTTAAGAAAATCCAAAAGGCAATAACTCTTCATTTGAAGCCACTGTTTACATCTGGGTTTCATTCAAATATGTTTTGAGGTGAGATGGAAAGACTGGGAGAGAGAAAGGGGCCGGGACAGTGAGAGGGGAGGAAAAATGCAGAGAAGATTGACGGTAGTAAACAAGGGGAAAGGGGTCTACTGTGCCACCGCGCCCGCTCCTGTGTATCCACTGTATGTCTGAGGGAATAGGAGATGTTTCCACACACAAAGCCCAGAAGTAACTGTGTATTTCAGGTGTGTGTGTGTGCGTGTATGTGTGTGTGTGTGTGTGTGAGAGTGTGTGTGCTTGTGTCTCGTATGCATTATGGATTCCTGCCTCTGCAGTACCTCGGCAGCACCATAACCAATTCTCTCATCATCTGTCATCCGGCACTGCCTTGCCTCAGATGGCTGCTTGGCCTAGCCATGCATTTCAGGCTGAAATAGACAGGCAAACATCCACTGACACTGTGTACGGCTGAACTCGCATCATCTCTGCCTCATAGTGACTCATAGCTGCGGACGCTGCAGCGTGGACCCACCTGGATGCAGGCGCACCAATTGACTGAAATACCCATGGTTTAGGCACATAAGAAAGTAATATACGGCCCACTGTCAGTACCAGCTGTGGCTTAATTTCTCATAGTTGCCTTTGGAAAAGAAATAGCGTTTCCCTCAAGGATTTGGGCAAAGCATATCTGGATAGTTTTAGGAACAAGCCATTTGCCGCTGGGAAATCAAAGCAACTAGGAATAAAGGGAGGAAAACAATAACAAACTAAGTAGAGTGAAGCGAACATGCGGCAGACAAAGCCTGTTAAGAAACATAGCCAAAAGGTTCTTGTCCATGCTGGTGCAATATGAAGAAAAACAAAAGACTTGTAAACAATGCAGCGTTTGCTTTCATATGGATTGGTCGGACGCTGGCCAAAATGCTACAACTCCTTACTTAGCAACGTAGCAGGGTGAGGGCTACCAAGAGTATGTTAGACTGTGACTAACAGATTGGGCAACACAGCCAAAATGAGTCTGTTTGGGGTTTGAACTTGCCCAACTCAATAAAAGGAGGGCAAACAAATACAATACACCCTTTTGTCTCAGGCTGAAAAGTCGCCTAACACAGCTTTAATCGCATTCTTCAGAGGAACGGCTTCCAATAAAATGAGAAACGGAGCAAGGCAAGGGCACAACAAAGGCAAATACCATTTAAGAATAATGTCAACAAATGGTACCATAATCACAATGAAAAAGGCAAGCCAGTCCAACAGAACCTTACCTACCTTTTCCATATCAATATATTTATAATTGACCACAGACAAGATTAAAGAATGTATGTACTATACACGCACGACCCTGATGAATAATACATAATAATAGTCCCCATCTTACCAACCTTTTCTATATTAACATATTTATAATTCTCCGCAGACAAGATATATGAATCCTCAAGCTATGTATGCATGTATGCCTAAGCCCAGCGGTCCCCCAGCGAAGCAGAATTAGTGATCTGCTGTAACTTCCAGGATGGTCTATTTCTTACTTCCCCCTATCCATCCAGACCGTTCTGTTCTATATGGTTATATCCATCAACTACCTAGCCATCAATCAGGGTTGACGCTCCTTTCTTTTCTGTCTGCTAGCTAGGCCCAGCTCATAAAACATCCAAGACGTTATTGTGCATTAGACAATAAAGATGTGCTGCGAGGAAAATCCATTAGCTTCTATAGAGAGGTGGCGTGAATAGAAACGTCTCAAGACCTGACTGGGATGATCCATCTCGCTCTCTCCCAGCCCGGCCATGCAACAGCTTTTGTGGCCTGGGTAAGGAAACACATGTTTACGATGAGGCGGAGGTTGTCGTGCAGGTCTGGATTTGCATACGGGTGTGTGGCTGGAGATACTTGTACGCTCGGGTTTTATTTGCAGGAAGTGATTCGGAGCATTTGTCTTTTCAGCCCATTTTTTCAGTCTTATTCCAGCCCCTCCCCTGGGCCAGATGTATGCAGTTCTCTGCCACAGGGAGTTGGTCTCTACGGAAGGGCGAATAGACTGGCAGAAGCACAGATCACTCCATTTCGGTTGCTTATATCTTTTTTTATTAAACAGCAGGGTGATTGTTTTTCTCAGTCTCATACTGTTTATTTAATATGCTGGAGCATGATTTGTTCTGAACTGCTAATGTGAGAGTACACACTACTATTAGGCATGCACGCACATTATTACTTCAGTCCTGGAGTCCTGTAGTTGGGGGAAACTTTGATTAGCGATTTCCCTGTTTGCTGTAGAATAATTCCTTTGTCCAGAATTGCAGATTGATTCTTTAAAAATGTCTTCCTTCTGTCTGTGGTCTTGCCATTGGGATCTTATAGCAGGTCGACATTGTCAGTCATACTGAAGTCAAATTTTTTTCCAATTTCTAATTGCAATTTCCAACAAAAACAACACCTAACCGTTGATTCAGCAAGCATCACCGCTGAAAGAGTTTACAAACAGTTCTGTTTGTGTGGTGCATTAGAGGCTGCAAGACATCAATTATTTATAACAAAAATGTATTTGTATTTCACTGTGCTATGGCCCTCTGACACACCCTATAGCTCATCAAAAACATCTACATCTGAAAGAAGATCTCTAAAACATCTGGAAACAATGTCTAGGGTTTGCTCTCCAGGCAACACCCTCAGAGTCATGAAACCCTCCTCGTATGAACCCCCCCCTCTAACTCTAACCCCCCACCGCACACACATTATTTTTACACATACCACCTTAACTCCAGTTTCTGTTTCACTTTGTAAAAGCCCTGTGCTTTGACCTTTTCTTGTTCATCTGACGCGTCACTTTCCATCATGCCTTCATCTGTCTGGCACAGCGACCAGCATGGTTGATAAGCTATCCCACTCATAGTCAAACCAGAATCCCCCACTTTATGGTACTGGGAGATCCCCTCTGTGCTTGGTCAGATAAACCCTGGATTAAGGGTCCAGGGTCTATGGTAGTATCGACAGTCGGCATCTTATGTGACATCTGATATCAGAATCCAAGATGTGATCTATTTTTGAGTTGATGCTGACACGACAATGCAAACACTTTGAGAACTCGTTACCAGAATAGGTGTTGGCGAGTGAGGAGAAAGTAAGTACGTTTTTTATCATGTGACTTTATCCACAGTTGGTCCTGTATGTGCTTTATATTCATTGATTGCATCCAGACTGAGATAAATCCCAACATACCACATTTCTGACCACCTCTTGACCAGCCACATGCCAAGACAATGAAATGACAGTGTGGCAATTGTGCGGCGTTATGCAATCACTGCACAAGGATAGCAAAAGCTATTCCCTGTTCCATCCAGCCAGACTTGCCACCTTTCTTAACCTTCCTCTTTTCTGCCACTTATCGATTCTGTATGCGTCCCTTACATCTCCCTTACACTCGGGGGGCTTAGTCCTTTTCTCTTCATTTGCTTCCAACCCCCTTTTTCAATTCACTCTTCTCTAAATTGGTTTCTTTCTGCTCCTTTTCCCCCCCCATCTTCTAATCAGAGACTCTTGTTCCTGTCTCGCCTCCTTTTCCACTGCCTTTTTCAGCATGTAGCTTGTGTGGTTGACCCAATGCCGCTTTTTTAAAATGGTGGGCCACAACCTCAGCTCTTAACAGCCACTACAGACAAGATTGTTGCATTAAATTATCGTTATGAGGTCAGTTTGGGTTGTACAGTGTTGTACGTAGTCAAGGCGGAGGCTATTTAGCTGGAATCACCGTCCTACTTTTCCAATGCATGTTTCTACTTAACCTAGAACATGAAATACGGACGTTTTTAGGCATTTAGCGATACAATATCTTACATTTTCTTTCATACGCTGACACCACATTAGCAAGCACAATTACCGGTAGTTGTGTTTTCCAAAGCTATTTGATTTAGCTTCAACAAAAGAGAGTGCATTAAGATATGATTATATTGAAATATAATATAGCAAATCTCTCTCTCACATTCACACACACACACACACACACACACACAGGTATACAGAGTTTGCAAACAGGTGTTCTAGGGCAGGTGTGCACCTGCCGAACAAAACAAAGACTGGCACGTATAATTCCATTACTGTGTGCGCGTGTATGCGTGTGTATGCGTGTGTATGCGTGTGTATGCGTGTGTATGCGTGTGTATGCGTGTGTATGCGTGTGTATGCGTGTCCATGCGTGTCCATGCGTGTGTATGTGTATGCTATGGGTTTGTTGGCAGCCAGGTCCAGTGACTTGTGTATAATTTAGACGCCAGGATTCCCCAGGGGGCTGCCCCCTCTCCTCGCTCGGCTACTCACCAGGAAAAGGGAAACAAGCTCCTGATTCCGCCAACAGCCTGAGATACAAATTGAGCTAAAGGTCAACCCCCCCCACCACCACCCCCAGCTTGCGGTTTTAATTAACAAGTCAGTCGAAAATGCCAAAGAAGCAGAGGCTGGGAAAATATCATGCATTAAGAAGTTTAGTCTTTTCTCCTGCTTCTGACGCTAATTAGAAATCATTTAATAGAGAGTATTGGTGGTGGTGGTGGTGGGGGACGGGGACGGGTCATTAGCTAAATCACCCTTTATTCTATTGCTTATTCATGATGATGGAAGAATCGGAGATAAGTTGTTTTTTCGAGTGACAAATCAGCAAGTGTCTGTTACAGTGTGTGCCTAGGCAGACTGCACAGAGCAGTGAGCCGTGTTTCCCTCCCAGTCCAGACAACATTCCATGTCATCACAAACACTGTTCCAGACCCCCTAAAAAACACAACAACAAAACGGCCCAGCCATTAGTTTGACTGGCAGTAAATGGACTGCATTTATATAGGCAGTAAAATGTGACTTGGGGGGGGGGGGGGGGCCGCCCCCCCCCCGCGCCCCCCCCCCCCCCCCCCCCCCCCCCGCCGGGGGCGGGCGGGGCGGCGGGGGCCGGCCGGGGGGGGGG
>JAOEHI010051892.1:0-17685 GCA_025447815.1 Percopsis transmontana | reverse complement strand
TCGGCCGGCCCCCCCCCCGCGCGGCCCCCGCCCGGCCGGGCGCGGGGGGGCCCCGGCCGGGCCCCCCGCCCCCCCCCCCCCCCCCCCCCCCCCCCCCCCCCCCCCCCCATGTGCTCATTTACATGCACGCTTCAATTTGCGTGTTTAGTTTGCCTCAAACCAACTAAAATGCCACGTAAAATCAAAAACGTGTGTTGTATATTGGACCAGTCTAGGGAATCTGAATTCAGTAGTAAATGTGTTCTGGTCCTGGTCTGGTTCTCCGCAGGCGGTGAACTTCTGGCAGGTGCTGGTGATGAATGACGAGCACACCGAGCG
Source organism: Percopsis transmontana (assembly GCA_025447815.1). Lineage (NCBI taxonomy): Eukaryota > Metazoa > Chordata > Actinopteri > Percopsiformes > Percopsidae > Percopsis > Percopsis transmontana. The sequence continues at coordinate 17,367 of JAOEHI010051892.1, read as the reverse complement.
CCACCACCTGCTCTACTTCCTGTTGGGCTGGGGACTTCCTGCTGTGGTCATCATCGGGTTGGTCATCGTCCTGCTGGGTGGCTTCGGGTGGACCATACACACTGTTTACGGACTGGTGCAGGGAGATGTGTGAGTGGATCACATGCACACACACACACACACACACACACACGCACATGTCTATAAAGTAGTGGGGCGTGATGGAATTGTCAACATTCAAATTGTCTTTGTCACAACTTCTGTTTGATAACCTCAGTTGAGAAATCAGTGCAAAAATGTATTTCATGCAAACATTTCAAATGAATGTCGGTGGCAGATACTGTACATTAATACTGGAATTATTTTACTCCAAAATAAGGATGCCAGTTTCAAGCCTTAAAATCCAGTATTGCTCAAGCTGTATTAGTATTTGCAAGCAAAGGCTTCAGTGTTTTCCCAAACCAGCCTGAGCCTGTTCTGGTGACTTCATCTTCTCTTTGAATACAGAGTACAGCCGGGGTTCAAGTCCCTAAGTAGTGACATCATGAGGAGCTTGCTAGCCCCAATGTTTACTTTGGAGGTGGTGGCTCTACCTGGGCAGGACACATATATAATCCATATAGAGCTGCCTATGTTAGAAACACCTTTAAATAACCAACAACAGACTTTTTAAGCAGAGACCACTTGAGCAGAGGTGAATGAAATCATACTTCCTGTGTGTGTCTGTGTGTTTGGAGGCTTGCTTCGGGATGTGTCATTGGCAAGGTAAACGGTTATTTTGCAAAGTGTGCGTTTCTTTTAAGAGGCTGTCTTAAAGTGTGGCTACCTGTGTGGAGGGTGACGTGAGACACTTTAAGTTAGGAGTAGGGCTCTCAAGTTGCATCTAAAATTAGCCAGTGGTTTATAGGTGTGCCTGTTGTCTTGCTGTGCGAGGATGGTGTTTTTCTGCCCGTAGGGTGTGTGTGTGAGGCACGCATGTGGGTTTCAAGGACACAGAGCAGTATTTAGTTCCCTGGGAAGCTGACCTTCCTCTTTCGCGGGTATGAGACTGTACTTTCTTACCTCCCTCCCTCTTTCTCTTTAGTTCTCTCTCTCTCTCTCACTCTCACTCTGCCTCCCTTCCCTAGGTGACTTGTCTCTGGCTGGATGGAAACGGGTGTCACAAACAGCCCCTGTGTCACAACAGCCCTGTTGTTTTGCTCACTGTTGTTTTGCAACCTGGTTTGTTACCAAAGCTATGAAGGCAATTCAAGTAATATAGTTATAATGTACACATAACTGTATTATCTGTGTTGTAGTTGACCAGATAAGAGGGAATAGACTAGACAATAGAACAGACTTCATGATCATTTTCCTGTTTCTCCGTTTTCTGACATTGCTCTCTCTAGACTAAGATCCAGGTACTTTTGTTTCAGGCCATATAAAGCTAGTGTTTCATAACCCCCAGACAGTTCAAGGCATGTGAGCTTATCACGCTAGCAGGCTGAGCCCACACTGAGGAGTTACATTAGAATGTCCCTCAGAACCACCAGCCACCTTGTGGATAATCTCACAGATAGACTGGCTACATGCCTGTCTCCATGCACATATGTCTGTCTCCATGCACATATGGCCCTCTGAAAACAGGCCTGTTGAGTGGTTGTCATGGTGATCTGCAGGTGCATCAGTTCAGGCCCATACAATGCTGTTTCTAGTGTGTGTGGGTTTTTTTTCAAAACAATACTGCTTTTACACCATAGAGCACTTTTTGTTTTTTTCTTTTTGCCACCCTGCTGCGGTAAGATATGCCTTTACCTATTGCTAAAAACGTATCCAGTAGAGCAGAATCTTTAACTTTAAATAGTCTGTTCAGTAGTTCATAGTTAATAATTTGGCTGATAAAAATAAGAAGAGAGGTATGGAACACACACGTACACACACACACGTAGTAACAAAACATACCACTTGTCACTTACTTGTAATGTTTGCAAGCTGGCACACTCTTGAGTTCTGATTGACTTTTTAGCCTTATCACATCCTGGTTCCTTATCAACCTTATCAACACCAGTAATGTGGTGCTCATGTCATTTTCTAGCATTTTTCTTTTTCTTTCTGTTTCACTTAACGTCTGTGTTTACAATTGATTAAATAAACCACTGTATTATATATTATCAGGTGATCTCTGTGTTTAATGACCAGGTTTCTGTCCTGCCTTAGTCATAAGAGAAAAATCCCAACAGGAGATCTTGGGAAATCCCTCAGGAGAGGCGCAGCTCATCACGCCTATAGTCACTCAACACTCCTGACAATAAATCTGGCTGCTCTGTAATGTTTTCATGATCTTGATCCAGGAATCTATCTGTCTTGTGAGACCAGGATTCTACTCCTTGTACTCCTCCACAAGGCCACAGGCAGAACAAATAACCGCATTACATTGTGTTAGTTTACATTCTCTGTCTGGCTCCATGGACAGTCGAGAGTGAGAATGATGCAATACTTTATTTGGCATAGCTCACATTGTGTTGTGACTAGCGCAGCCCCAATTATATCTTTGTGGGAACAGCATGATGGGGGGAAACTTCTGTATGATACACTCCCCATCCCAAGAGCCAGGCCGGGCTTGTGAACAGGAGAAAGTCACATGGACTTTTTTTTTGCTTTGCATGAGATATTTGGCTGTGACTGATGGGAGTCCTGCAGCTTGTTTGGTGTCCTCTGGTGAGTGACTCCTACTTGTATGAAAACTGGCCAAATGATGGGAATCAGCACTGGAGAAGAGCTAAATGGCAGAAAGATTGAGGCAGACAGACGGAAAACAGAAGCGAGACAGAGATACTTGTACTGAAACGCCGAAACAGACATATTGTTGAAATAGACATAGCTTGATAGAAAGGCAGAGATCCAGACAGAAATGGAGAGATCGAAAACAGATTATCTGAACTCAGACGAGAAATCAACTGATTTTCTGAAGGACTTGAGCCAGGCATTATTGTGTGAATACTGTGGTCAGGCTTAATAGTTGCTGGCAGGTGCAAGCTAAACTGAATACTTGCTGAATAATTGCTGGATAGGCTTTCATTTATTAGCGAGCATACTATTTCTTCCCTAACTGGTTATGCTCATCTGTTTGTGTGTGGAATACAAATGTCAATGGTCATATTGTGTACGAATTCAGCCTTACCCTTAAGTTGCTGTTTTGGCTATAGTATTAACAAGTTGTACTATAAAAAAGTGCTCAGCAGATATAGTCACATAATCACTCTACAAAATAAGATACAAAGCTACAGAGATGGGACAACTCATGATGAGTGTACATTTGAAAAATGCTTCTTTGTTCTTGGAAATCACCCATGTTGCTCCTGGCTGACCCAGTTGTTCAGCAGATGTAACCCTGTGTTTAGCTGCAGGAAAAGAACCAGCTGGTGTTTGGCCGAGTCTTTGGACTCACTCGTATCAACTAACGAATCATCTTATTAACCAAATATAGAACTGTAATAACATTTAAGACACTTTCCTGCAGCTTAACATTGGAATAGACCGGTGTGGACTGGACTGTATGCGTCACAGACTGATTTTCCTTTGCATCTCTCCAAAACCCCATTGACACCTTGTATTAAAATGCAGTTTGTACTCTATGCATATTTCTCCATTGAAAAAATGTCCAATCACACCACCAGCATTTGAATGCATTCTCATCTGGTTGCATTCTGTCTGCAGTGATCTCCCATGCAGTGTAGAAGTTACAAACTGAGGTTCAGCCAAGCCTCTGTATTGTCAACAAACAGCGAATTTTATGGCAAGACACATAGGGGACGGGATAGGTTAGTGCTTAGGGTAGTCGATGCCGAGATGAAAGGTCATGGGTTCTATCCCTGAGACGGAAGATGTCTAACCCTTAATATTAATACTTAATATTAATTGTAAGTCGTGTGTAAGTCGTTCTGGATGTAACGCTGCTAAATGATGTAATTGTACTGTACGTAACATCCTCGGCTGAGATACAAACCTAACGCAAGCCAAAATCCCTCTGAATATCGTCTGGCAGAACACCTGCTGCTTACGTTAACATTTCCCTGCGTGACTGCCATCTAAGCAACCGGCTCTCTGTCCATCCATCTTGCAGGTGTTTCATCCCCAACATCTACGCAGCCCTGTGCACGGCGGTCCTGGTGCCTCTCATCTGCCTGGTGGGTGTGCTGGTGGTCTTCATACATGCCTACCAGGTTACTCAGCAGTGGAAGGCCTACGACGACGTGTACCGCGGACGCACCAACAGCTCAGGTACCCAGGAGACGAAAGGGATAAGAGGAGGCACGCGCGTGCGCGCCCACAGACACGCCTGCACACGTAGCCCGGTTCATCCATGCACAGCGTACTGTAGATGCAGATATACAGAACACGCACATGCTGGTACACACGGACGTACATGCATCTACTGTCTCCTCGAACCACAAATCTCCTGCCTCAGTGCTAAATGAACACGCACACACACACACACACACACACACACACAAATCAAATTCAACTAAACTCAATGAAAGACAAATATAACCATGCCTTGTCTTTCTCAATGAGAATCCCTTGTTCTAGACAACCATGATGTTTGGTGCGTGCGTGCGTGCGTGCGTGTGTGTGGTTAATGACTGCAGCGCACAGCTAATCACTAACACCAGCCCGGTCACCAGGCTATTTTTACAATTAGACTTCCCCTCCAAGCCTTTAAATGACAGCCTGTTTGTTCCAAAGTTAATACCACTGGATTTCTGGTAATATGAGCTTAGATGAATATACACACACACACACACACACACACACACACACACACACACAAAACTATACTTTACACACACATCCTTTGAGCAAAAACATTCACCGATATGCAGTGTGTAGGTCGTACGGAACAGCCTGTACACGTCCACTATTCTTCATGTTCTCATTTCACCCACTTATTATGCCTACACACGGAGCAACCCTAGGCATAGGGAATAGGGAGGTCTTGGCCGGTCCTGCTCCTGCCATGGCCCTGCGATGACAAAGCTAAGCATGAACCACTGTAGTGTAGTGCCAGGCACTGGGCTGACGTGCTGCCTATCTGTGTGTGTGTGTGTGTGTGTGTGTGTGTGTGGTCTGAGGATGCAGAGAAGCAGAACGATGTTTGCCAATAGGAGAGATCAAAATGTAATCACCCATGTAAGCCATGTGACCCATGCATCCGGGGCATTTGCGCAGGCATGCATGCATTTTGATTGTTTGTGTGTTGTATGTGTGTGTATATCGTTGGCTCGTCAGGGTGATCCCACCACGGCAGGACAAAGTTACAGAAGAGGGGGGAGAACACGGGGGCAGTGGGTGCATTCATCTGAGTAAACAAGTTTTCTAAAGCTCCTTACTTACACTGGCTCTGGGTGTGGGGGGGGGCATGACACACATCATTAAAAGCAGCCACATTGGTGTGTGTGTGTGTGCACCTACCTCAAGGACAGGGCAGTCCTTGAGGCACGTACATTTGTATGAGTGTGTGTGTGTGTGTTTGATTCGCTGTTTCCTAGGTTAAGAAGGTGACCCTCAGTAATAGCAGCTTTTACTTTACCTTTTTCTTGTACTGCATCTGTTTTTCTTGTTTTCAGTCTTTGAAATCTGTTCCACCGTCAATCCATTATCTGTCAATGCATTATCTGTCAATCCATATTATTATTTAGTCTTTTGATATCAATTGGTTTAGTCTGTCACCAACTTACATTTACATTTAAGCATTTAGCAGACGCGTTTATCCAAAGCGACTTACAATTAGTAGCCTACATTTGTTAACAGCATTATGTAACAAGGTTACTTCACTTATGAATTTGCACAACATTACGCGAACACAACTTCATCGTCTTTTTGTTCTCTCATTATTTTGCACACTATGGTCTCTCCATAGTTGGCTGAAAATAAAAGTTTGCACTTAATTAAAATATAATAATTCCCAGCCCTGGCATGTTGACAACTTTCTTTTTAATGTGCAAACAGAGGCCAGGCCTGTTGAAACAAGGCTGCACACAGTCCTGATATCAGTGCTCGAGGGAAAGGTACACACACACACAGAACACACAGTACAGACATAACACACACACACAGACAGTGGACTATACTGTATTTACATGCAGTGTTCCAGTTGTCCTTTTTCCCTCTCTTGTTGGAAAAAAAATTTTGGCGCTGTTTATCTTCTAATTTGATATTGACTATAGTCTGAGGAGAATAAAACAAACAGAAGGGAAGAGAGTGTTGTAGTTTATTTACTCAAAGAGGCGACTCTCACTACCCTTTGTCAGCTGACTGACTTCATACCGCACAAGCAGTATGAGAGAAACACTGAAACATTCTTGGCTGGCACGATACCTCTCTTAACTGTGGAGGGAAAGACTGCTAGCACAACAATCTTGCATAGCCTTCATATGTTATGTTTGTGTGCAGTTGTGTGCAGTTGCCCTGCTCACATGGGCAGGGTTGAGCTTACATATGATGCCCCCCCCCCCTTAATATGTCCCATATTTCTCTTGTTCTTTGTATTTTACCTTTATGCCTTTATTGTGTCTTACACAAGCATGTGATTCTCGCGTGTACTCCACATCGTAAGACACATGAGTGCAAGTCTGACGTCATTTTACCATTAGGCTCCATCACCTGTGTGTTTATCTGGCCCGCATGTAACACTGCAAGGAGCCATGCAAGATATAGCAGGGCTATTGGCGTCACTGAACTTGAGAAAGTGCGCCAGTGCGTGCCTTGCATATCCGCCCCAACCGGCTTGTACATTTGGATGATTTGCAATGGTGTGTGTGCTCCATTTAGGGCACGTCCTAAAAACAAGATGAACCTCAGTTGACTCTCATTACATTATCAGTTGGGACAATTCAAAGCATTATAGTGCTTATCCCAGGCACATCAGTGCGCTCTTATCAAGGGCTACACTGAGCCTATAAGGTGTGCGTGTGTGTGTGCTTTTGATATCGGCGCACAGTGAACCTTCGACTGTCAACAGAGTAAATAAATAACGTGAAGAGTTGGAATGTTATTAGATGTGGTAGTGTAAGTAGAAAATGGTTTGCATTTTAGAAGTTATTTATATTCAGGGTATTAGTACTCTTGAAATGCATATGAGACCTGATACATACTATTGTTCTTGTGTCGTTGGATACGGTTGCTTTATATTTGCCTCATCAAAATATTGGATATAGAGCATTATTTTAGTGCTTTATCATCTCGATGTTGATCTGTTCTCATTGTTTTCTCAATTGTTTATCATTATGTTCTCAATCTTTTGTTGGTTAACTCAAACTGGAATTGTGAATCATAACGCCATAGTGCTGTTGTTGCTCCTGTACACTGGAGGGGAATTTCTAGGCCGCTACCTCTGTTGAACCCAGAACACAATACCGGATTGAAAGCCATAACACCGCACCATAAATTTGTTTTTATAAGTTGTAGATTGTTGTACTCTCTTAGGAGCAACATTTAGAGTTGGTAGTTTTAGACTTGTCTTGCTTTGCACTCTAAATTGTTATTTTTCTATCTTGTGGTGGTTGTTATGGCCATCCTTGGCCAACCTTGGCCATAGGGCCCTAGTTTCCGTGTCAAGAGGAAGTGCATGGCGCAAATTCACAGCGCAAGTTGATCAAAGTTGTGGCCAATACTTTTTTGCAAATTTCGGGACGTGGTGGTAATGGGGCGCGGCAGCAACACCGTCCCGAAACTAGAGCCCTAAATGTCTATCTAGGCTAAATACTCTACCATAAGTTTTTATATCAAGTATTTTAGTTGTTGTCCAATGACCAATGTGATTGTATCTGTTGTATTATTGCAGTGTGTTTACTCTGTGAGTATGTGCGTCTATCTGTACGTGAGCACAAGAGGCTGCTGTTATGACAGCTGGTGAACTCTCTGTGACAGTAATGTCAGCAGCGTCTAGGGTTTCTGTTGGTCTGTTTGTGTTGAACCTTCACATCCCTCTCAGTTTGTCTTCTCGCACTGGGAACCCGTTCAGATCAAATATATACACTGGAGGCTTTCCTTTTCTCCTGCGGAGAAACAGTGACTTCTTCATGACCATTAGAAAGCACTGGTAATAGTTTGGGATCACACATTTGCAGGGTTAAGAGGGTGTATATTTATTTAGTTCTGCGCTGTTGGGAAGATAGATAACATAATTTAAGCGGCTCAGCTCTGAGAGCCAACAGTTGTGAGATTGTGTACATGCACACAGTTATGTATACATTGGTACTCATTTTTGCTCAAGGGATGGACATTTGAAAACAGAATTCCAAACTTCTAAAAGATAAGACCCTGTGTATAAATATGATTCACTACACAGTACACTTTAATGTTCCCAGTGGGTAATTTCCCTGCGGGTTTGAAAACAATAAAAAAGATACAAATGCACACGGGAAAGAAATATATAGCAAATCAGCGTACCGATGACCAAAGTTGCAGTGCTTTCATACACAAAAGACAAGACACACATTACACAGGACATGAAATAACACATTACAAGAGCCCATACAGGACAAGACACAATACAATGCTACCCTCCCTCTCCACAGCCTGGAATGTGCTTACACAGTTGGAAAAGTTTAACCAGGGAGGGAGAAGAAGGCAGGTGTGTGTGTGTGTGGGGGGGGGGGAGGAAGGAGAGGGAGAGAGCTGTAGAGTTTTCCAGACTCTCTAAATGGAAGCAGTGTTAAGTGTGAGTTTTAAGGCGTTGCAGCTTCAACAGATTTATAGACTCTGAGCAAACAGTCGTCCGCATGAGAAACAGAGTTAGCAGAGAGCAACAGGAGGTGTGAAAACTGACCACAGAACAGCGGAAGTAGAAATGCAAGCAAAGAAATGAGAGACGAGAAGTGTGAAAGTGAGAGCAGGTAAATGGGGTTAAGAAAGAGGGGAGAGGTCTAAGAACTGAAAAAAGCAAAAGGATGTTGGAAGTAGCACCAACTTCCCTGTTTCCTGCCTACTTGTGAAGTGAACTGCACAGTGTGGCCTACATATCACCTACCCGTCAACTACAGCTATGTTCACTGTTCTACGGTATCTATCTATCTATCTTTCTACTAAATCCCTTCCCAAGTCACTCTGGCACTTGATCTTCCATTTTGGACCATTGCAGTAAAAATGTCTGCAAGTTTACAGAATGAATTAACAAAACATTTACTCTCCTATTCATTCTTAAACACACTACAATCTGATTTCACTTTGAAAAAAAAAACGATTTCAGCATCCACACAGCAGAGCAGCCGTTAAGCAGCTCAACACATACAGCTTCCCAGGAGGACCGAACATCTTGTTTTCCTGGCCCGAAACGAATCCTCACAGAGCGTGCAGGCATGAAAACACGCACACTGCACATGTGTGTATATGTGACAAATTGTACATTCTCAGCATCCCTGGCCGATCGCCATTCTAAACGTGCTAGCGTAAATGTTAGCCCTCTTACTGCAATCCACATGCACACAGGAATTTATTGTGTGTCTAAGTGCTGCTACATGTATATCTGGGGTATATGCTAATGTGATGTACTGATATGATGGAGAATATATACTTGGATAATGCATTGCCAGGGTCTTTCACATTAAGCTCAAAAGAAACCTTTTTATTTCATGTGTGATATAAAGGATTTTCATTATTTTCATTATTATTAGCGAGGTTTATTAAAATTACATTTAGTGGACAATTGCAAGTATTAGAAGGTAGGGGTTAGGCATCTTGCACAAGGATGTTTACAGGTAGGTAGTTTACAGGTAGGCCAACACCAGGGCTTTAACCCCCGACCTTCCGTCTGGGAGTCCAACATCCAGATCACTAGACTGTCCTGCCCCTGGTGTTCAGTTCTGATGCATAGGCCTAGATAATCACTTGATTCTAAAATAATAAATAATTATTAGGTCTTAATACAGCCCTTGTTCTGGATTGAGTATGAGTATGGGTACCATATCAGGTCTAATCAGCTGCTCATTTCTCCATTGATGATGGAGACTAGAATCATGAGTTGGCAGTCTGTATAAGTCAATCATCTCCTGTATGTGTATGCGTGTGTACGTTTATGTCGGTAAATGTGAGACCGTGCATACTAAGCTCAGACAGATCATAGACCTTAAACAAATGACCCAAGCTACAGTAACAAAAATGTCAACATAAGGCAAGTTAGCTATACCGGTTGTACCGGATGTATGTGTAGATTTATTCAGGGTAAGGGTGTGAAGGCTAATGTGTGGGAATAAAACCTTATTTGTAGCACTGCTTGTTATGTCACTACATTTAGGCCTATTTACACAATCAGGTGTGACTAAGCATGTATCAGTATGCAATGGCTTTGTCATTTTGTCTCATCTCTCAACTGGTCAGTCTCTGGATGGGAGACCTGCTAGGGGAAATTCCAAGCTTACTGCTGAAAGAGGTGTTGGCAAGGCCTGTAGGGGGCACTCACCCTGTGGTCTGTGTGGATCCCAATGCCCCAGTGCAGTGACAGAGATACTGTACTGTGAATAGTTGCCGTCTTTCAGATGAGATGTAAAACCGAGGTCTTGACTCTCTGTGGTCATTAAAAATCCCAGGACACTTCTCGTAAGAATAGGGGTGTTAACCCCGGTGCCCTGGCCAAAAATGCCCCGCTGAACAATGGCCGTAATTGATCAAGGCCCTCTAAATTGTCCCTAAAAATTACAAATTGGCTAACTCCCTCTGCTCGCCTCTCCACTGTATAGCTAATGTGTGGTGAGCGTACTGGCGCACGATGGCTGCCGTCGCATCATCCAGGTGGATGCTACACATTGGTGGTGGTGGAGGTGGGTCCCCTACCCCTAAGCATTTTGGGTATCTTGGAAAGGCGCTATATAAGTGTAATTGATTATTATTATTATTAGCTTGAACATGTCCGAGATCACATTTCAATGAAAAGTGAATTCATACAGTGTTAACTTTATTTACGTGTGGAGAATCTCCTTATATTAATTTGTACAACTGGCTATAAGCCCTACAGTATGATCCATCCAAAATGTGTGTTGGTAATTACTTCAACTCCAAGTTACCTCCAACTCCATCAGATGAGAGCACAACCCACTGTGTGAACATCATAAATAGAATGGACTACAACTTTACCCATCCAGAGAACCGTATTAATCTATAATCATGCAGTCAGGCCTTCCCCTACTGCCTTTGCTTCATGACAGAACGTGGGCACTGAGCTACCAGTTGCTACCAAGTGGCAACATTCGATTCTTAGAAAAGCCAATAAGGAAGTGCCCAAACTTGCAGTTCCTCGATTTGCCACTTGAGGCTGGCTCCAAAAGCGAGTAAATCCCCATATTAAAATAGGGATTTTAATGTTAAAATGTCCAACTTTACAGCAGAAATAAACATGTTTACAGCCTGGTACAAAAAACGGTTTTGGTCTCTATAACTAGTTTCCCCGTTCATGACAACTGTACAGGGGGTGAATTTTTATATAACTCATCAGTTGAAATTATATTAAGACATCAATTTATCCGAGAGCCGAGAACCGAGAGATAGGCGGGAGTCTGACACTGCCAAGATGGCGACGGCTAGAGCCAGCACACTCAAACCCGTTCTTCAGAAAGTCTATGGGTGACGTCACTGAGGTTTTGTCCACTTATTTATACAGTCTATGGTTACTACATGGACATGTAGAAGCACAAGCGATATACAATATAAATACAGTTGGCACTGTAGGTGTGCAGGTGTATGCTTAACATGTTCTTAATGTTTTCTTGCAGAGGTTCCTATGGTTCTGTACCTGTTCCTGTTCATCTCTCTGGTCTGGTTGTGGGCTGGACTTCACATGGGCTACAGGTACCTGTGGATGCTCATCCTCTTCGTCATCTTCAACTGCCTGCTGGTGAGTTTAGCTTGTTGTTCTTTTCTCTTTATTGGTTTGTAAAACCTTATTTTTCAGCGGCATCTCAATTTTGGGAATTGCATTTTGATACATTCCTTATTAGTAAAAGTACTGTATAATCCACTATCAACCTCAATATTTGTGCCATTAGCACTGGCATCATCATTGTGACAGAATTAAGAGGTGGGCTTGGCAGCTCCATTTTTTTGTTCTGTTTATGCTGAGTTGACAATATCTCAGGGGAGATCCCAGTGTCAATATAGACATGATAGAGTCGGGGGGGAAATTAGTTATTGCTTGTATGCCTCAAACTTTCTGGATGGTATTCCAGTATTAGCATGGCAGAATCCATTATGTTTTCTAGTTGCTTGACATGTTTGTCGTTCATAGTTTTTAATTTAAAAGAGATTTCACCTCAGATGAAATATTGATTTCTTCAGTTACCAGACTGTTTGATATGCTTGTGCATGTGTGTTCTGCTGACTCGCTGAGTGCTGAGAGAGATGAAGGCTACGTGAGACTACACTTTGTAAGGCTTCTGATATATTATTTCGGATATATATAGTATTTCATGCGGCAGAGCAGCAGTAATAGAGAGGGATTCAGAGCGATCTCTGTATGTGCGAGGACCCAAACCTTCCAGAACCTTCTATCTGTCCACTCTCTTTCTCCTCTACCCCCTGCTGTAAGCCTCCTGCCTCTGTCAGCTCCTCTTGCTCAGCGTATCTGCAGATGAGAGGGCATTAATGGGGTAGCAGATAAATCTTATCATCGGATATCTCCTCACAGCTTGAACTCGCCACAGCACTGCTATCTAACTTTAAAGTGTTTCATAACAGACAGGAGGGGTTGAACCTTTTAGCTAATACTCACTTGTCTTACATGCTTGATAGCGCTCACTATTTTGAGGGACGTATGAAGTGTAACTGCAGTGCTTACTAAACACAAAATATTGCAATACCAATAATATGCATCATCACAACAGCTTGGATGAACTTGTATTAATTTTTCTATCTTATATATACAGTATATTCTGTTTTATATTTACAACCTATATACTGTCTGTCCACACTTTACATACATGCCAAATTGTCCCTCAGTGATTAGCGAAGTACTATCTTATTTAGATTTTTATATAGGATTTCTTGCTGCATTATAGCCTACTGGTTAACTTTCAAAAAGGTATCCAGCATATAATCTATGTACCCATTCCTCTTTAGGGTATTATATTGTCTTTTCTTCATTGTCTATTCTGTAAAAGGCTCATGATTTTATTCTCACCGACATCAGCTGCTTGTAAAGTGTGCCACAATGGTCTGTGGTAGCCCGTGGTGGTATGTGGCTTCCACACGCTAAAGACGGGAGTTCTGCACTAAAGTAAACTCCTCCCATTGACACATTGACATATGTAGTGAGGTGAAGTCGCCGTCAACAGTCAATATCGCACTTAGCACCAGTGTGTCAGCTCAAATGGAGTTGGCTGACCTCTGTGATGTCATGTGGGCAGTTTTCTCTGCTGACCAATTAGAAAATGGCGCTATTCTGTATACTTGCCTAATGTAAATCTAGTAATCATAGTATTTCAGTTGATTCAAATATTGTTTTTTCTGTCCATGGGATATGTGTTTATTTTAACATTGTTAAACTATCAGAGGACAAGAAGGATTTGTAGACATTTGCTAAAGGGAAAAACTAATTGACAAGGTCTGATAGTCCAATACACAACCCAATCACTTCTGCAGACTGTTTAAATTCAACAGGGTGGAGAAACACAACATTAAAGGCTTTTAATAGATCTGCCTCCTATTGCTTTCAATTTGGCATTTATGGCTCCCTCGGCCACGTTTTCAAACTCTTTGCTGTGCAGTTGGGACTAGGATGGAGCACTGTGTAGGTTCCGTCAGCCTAATGGCTGAGACTAAAACCGAAAAAAACAGAAATCCGTTTAGACAGAAACAAGGAAGGAATCATCAGAGTGGAACGGATAGGTAATGGACAAACTCTGTCCAAGGACATTGACTGGCAGTAAATAAGACTGTATGACCCAGTTTTCACAAAGCCTCGCCACGGAAAGATTCACCGTGTCTGTTGGGAGTCTGTTGGCATCACCCAAGCTTGTTTACAGTTACAGTGCTCAATGTGTCTGTGTGTGTGTGGTTGGAGAGGTGGGTGGTGGAGCAAATCTAATTAATACTACACATCATGAATTGCATTTAATATTCAACTTGTTGCAGATGTAGACCTATATAGAGCATAATAAATACATTTATTTCAGTGTTACTAAAATGTGTTGTGGTGATGAGAGGAATCACGTTTTTACTCAAAGTTTAAAGTCCAAAATACTAGTCCCACACAAAATATTTTTACTCAAAGTTTTTATTGCCATCAATAGAGTATCTATTTCCAAACAACTGTTTATAGTAACAATGTTTTGTGTTTTCAAAGTTCATCTCCTTGACTTTCATCTCCCCTGTGTTGCGTTGGCTCCACTCTATTGGTGTTACAAGCTGTTTTATGCCTTTTTTTAAGTTCATGTTGTTCCCTTCGTGCGGTGAGTTTTCCATGAAGAAAATTTTCCATGTATGGCTTGTTGGCATTGTTTGTTGCTTGTTGGCATAGCACACCTCAATACAGCTGATTACTGCTGCCCATTAAACCACTGCAGATGTTACAGCTATGTGCGTGTGAGTGTGTCACGCACACATGCATGTTTGCAGCGTCTGCCATACTGACCAGTAGACCGGTCAGGGATACATTTCAAATTAGAATTGATAACAGGGCCAGTAGCTATGCATTCCAAATCAATAGATTATGTCCAGAGCTGGCACTGGCCACACGCTCTATTGGCTGCTCACACTGTACTTTACTCCCAGTTATGCCGCAACCGGGAAGCTGGAGTGTGTCCATTAATTTTCGAAGTGGATGTGGTTTTAACTTCCTTTGAAATCCTCCTGTTGTTTAGCACAGTGGTTCTTAAATTTTTTTTTACCCCTCATGTGTGCACATCAGGGGTTGCTTATATAATATTTAATAATATTTAAAATACATAATGTCAATGTAATTATGTAGCCCCCCCTCCCCCGCTCACACAATGTCTATCTCCCCCTATCTTTTCTCTCTCCCCCTCTCTCTCTCCTTGGCACATTATCAGTGCAGAGCCCCATCTGGGGCAGATCAAGCTGAATTAGAAGGCGATGATCCAATCATTACTCTACCGCACCTCATTATATGCTCCAGTGTCGGCCCCACTGCCAGTAAACCTCACCTCAACTGCACCAGACCCCCTCACAATACAATTAAGCCTCTTTTTTTTTTTTAAATCGAACCTTTATATGTGGCTATAAATAGGCCGTGAGCACTCCTTGTGTCTTTATGATAGAGCAGGTCCTGATATATAAACATAGCCACGCAAACGCATAGTGTGAACGATTAATTCTCTTTTTCTGCTTTTCCTCTCCTTGCCTCCTTCTGTCCATCCTTTGCTCCTTACCTCCTTGCCTCTATCTCCAAAGACGGGGCCTGTGTGCTGAGCTAAGGGAACACTTACATAACAGGCCCGTGCTAATAAAGTCTGTTCTCGGGCCTGCTAATGATCTGTGCTAATCACTCTCAGTGCTGCGTTTGATGGAGCCAGCTGGCACGAAGACAGAAGCGTACACGACAAGGTGCGTGCACACCTATCTGCGTGTGCATGTACACAAGGGAGATCAAAACAAGAGGTTTACATTTCACAGCTAAAACAAATGAGTCCTGGGTCGTCAAGCAATGCATGGCCGTGCCCGGTGTGACAGGGTGTAGTACAGAACATGCTGTATGCACAGTATATGTAGTGTTGCTGTGCTCCTCAGGGGCTATTTACTGTACACACCGTGTCCAGATATAGATTCTGTTGGCTTACTCCTGTGGCTCATCGTGTTGATTGTAACCATCAGCACTATTTATTTTCCTGTCAATGTTCCTTGGGTACACAGGTAAGTAGGATGGCCTCAACTTGGCTCTACTGTAGCTATAGAAATCAGCTATACAAATGCCTTTATGGTGTTTGCTGAGATCCAGGTTTCTTGTTTAAAAAGGTTTATGATTCAGTTTATGGGCATATCAACTGTACAATTTAATGGAGATGGTGTATCAGCTGGAGACATTCTTGCCATTCAGTTAGAAATGTTGCAATTGGCTCATGGAAAAATAATGACAAGAAATCTTTGACACTTGTAATTGTACTTTGAATAAAAACGTCTGCTGAATGTAAGAAGATAGTTGTTGGTATTCTTGAACTAGGCCTTGTCTGTCTTCCATGAGGACAAGGTGCGTTACATCAACTGTGCTCCATCTCTGCCTGCCGCTGCCGTCATTGCCCGCTGGTGGGTGTTGTGAAATTTGCGAGGCTTCTGTGGTATTTGCCACAGTGGTGTTGCGGGGTCATTCGCAGGGGGCTGCTGCTGAAGGGGAGCAGTAGGAGGAAGTAGTGCGTACTGGGGATGACGTCGGAGCATTCCACAATTATCCATGCAGTCCGCCTTTTTGGGACGGTTTCTAGGCCACACAGCCGGCATTGAATGATCTGTATCTCAGAACCCGAAAGGAGATGGTGATGATTGTGTTGTGTTTATTCCAATTGAACTGTGTAGTATTCAGATGCAATCTATTGTGGCATTCAATAATTGACACTACTTCACAGAAGTAAATTGCATTCAGGATTTTCTGCATTCTTATCCAGAATAGTGCACCAGCAGGCTACATTTTATGATCACAAATATAAAAAGCAGGCAATAGTAAGAAGGCCAGAGCCACAGCTCCCTTACATCACAAAATGCATTATCCTATACTGTATGGTAAAAACACCTTGGGAAGAAAAATGTTTTTTAAATCAGAAATTGTCCTCCATCTCTCCAGGGCCTGTATGTGTTTGCGGTGTATTTTGTAATGCGCAACCAGCTGTGTTGGCCAGCCAAAGCCAGCTACACAGTGGAGATGAGTGGCCAAGAGGGTCCTAATGCGACGTACCAGGGTGGAGGAGCCGCTACTGTGGGAGGTGACATCAACAAATCTACTCAAAACCTCATCAGCGCCATGGAAGAGGTAGGATATTGACAGACAAACACATCTCTACATTTAGATAGACACACAATGTGTATACACTCTGCTTGTATTCATAGTCCTTCAGTTCTGGTCGTGATATTATTCACTCACCCTTACCTCACTATCACTCACCCTTACCTCACTATCACTCACCACTACCTCACTATCACTCACCACTACCCTACTATTACTCACCCTTACCTCACTATCACTCACCTTTACCTCACTATCACTCACCCTTACCTCACTATCACTCACCTTTACCTCACTATCACTCACCCTTACCTCACTATCACTCACCCTTACCTCACTATCACTCACCAATACCCTACTATCACTCACCCTTGCCTCACTATCACTCACCCTTACCTCACTATCACTCACCACTACCCTACTATTACTCACCCTTACCTCACTATCACTCACCTTTACCTCACTATCAC
>JAOEHI010051891.1:0-48266 GCA_025447815.1 Percopsis transmontana | reverse complement strand
CTTAGTGCGAAGGTGTGTATCTGTGCGTGTTTATTTGTGTGCACATATGGACACACAAATGAGCCAAGCTCAGTTAAATTACTTGCCATTAGGACACATTGGCTCCTAATTGCCTCTCATTAGCATTTGAAAGCAAGTGGCCGCTGGGATCAAGGGCTGATGTGTGTGTGTGTATATGTGCTGGGTTACAGTAGGCCTAATTCACAGTCATGTGACCATGCTGACACACAGCAGCTTTCTAGATCAACATTGTTATTACTGTCACTTTTTTCCTATGCGTTCTGGAAGGTAAGCTTTAATTGTTTGTAACTTTCATCATTGTTTCAGATAAGGAGAGAAAGGTTTGAATATGAGCATAAAGTGCAGCCTTCCTTGTAGACCTAACATGGCTGCATAGTATGGCCTCATGACAAGCTAAAACAGGATCTAGAACAGATCAGATCAAAGTCAGCCCAAATGAAACCGGACTTCCCCTATCCAGAATGCGAACGTGCCCATGCCACAGGGGGATGGGTTGCCTAACGTGGCCTGGCAGCTTTAACAGGGTCTGCTATCAGGTTCATAGTAAGAAAGAACAGCGTGAACCCTTGATAGTCAGCAGTGCTTGACAGCTATGGCACGCGGCCAAGGCAAACTTAGCCTACAGCTACATTGACTACAGCACCACCCCGAAACAAGTGGCAAGGCAAACAATGCACGGTACAGGTTGATTGGTTGGATGTGCACAACGTCGTATTGTCATTTCAATTCCTTCGAGGTCCACCCTTCAGAATCCATTGATCAGATGCAAAAAGAAAATAAACATTATCTCAGAAAAAGTTATCCGATATCCGCATGCATGTACATATACACTGGTTTAGTGTGAATAAGCAAACCAGACGAGACAACAGGGTGCAGATTCACCAAGTTTCTATCTACTGGGTCAACGAGGATGCCACAAACATTACAAGTATTAAAACAAGGCCTGAAGCTGCTGCAGGTAGGATATGAGAGTTGCAATGAGAGCTAGCTTAAACACAACGAAAGAGAGTAAGATTTTGAAAATCAACAACCAAAAAACCCACCAGTCCTCGTCTGCCCTCTCCCTCTGGAGCTACTGTTGGTCTGCCTTTGCGAAGCACCATTGACAAACCTGTTGTAGCTGTGTGCGTGCCTTTATGTGATTGACAGGCATGGTCGATTCGCTGGACCAATCAGAGCAAAGAGGTCCTGATTGGTCAGAATTCTTTCCAGCAGTCAAAAATCTATCTACTTATATAGAGGCAGGGGCTATCAACCAGAGCAGATATTCTCTGAGCATTTCACTCACTGATAGCTGACGGATGGCATTTCTAAGAAATTACACTAAAAATGTAGCTCTTAAATCTTTCCTACAGCACCTTTAACATAGGGACATACGCACGTTCAGTCTATCGTGCACTCTTGCTGCAAAGAAAAAGAGTAAACAGAGTAAAAATAGCCTGCTATCTCAGGGTTCCCTACAGTCCCGTTATATAATGGTCCGGGCTGGATGAATGACATCACAGGTAGCCCAGCAATCACACATACCCAATGTCCTTTACAAACCAGTGTCCGTGGAGTAACAATATATCGTTATTACAAAACGAGTGATCTAAACACCGAGAACACGTAAAAGTGTTGTTACTACAATGTCATCAATAGCCTAATAAGCAATGTGAAAACACTGGTCATAGTTGCTCTTCGCGTTTTTTTATAAACACTTCCGCGATGGTGTAACGTAGATAAAATGTGCAAATGCCTCTGCTTTGCACGTCAATAAAACAGTTCCAAGCGGAGGTTTGTTTTGCGTGATAGGTATTTATAAGTAGATTGTTATTATTTGCGCTGACAAATAGTTAAAAATGAAATGTTGGAGCCGAGGTTGGAGTGGCGCAGTTACTGAAAGTATCACGCCTGCCCGACACAAGCTCGCCCGAGAACGCACTCCTCGCTCGGATTCTATTCGGCCAAACCTCCGCTCCCTTCCGCCACACTTAAACGCCACTTTCCATTTTAAGTTCAACATGACAAGTATATAAACGCAAAGTATGGACACTCACGTCTGCTTTGCCCACTAATAAAATAGGTCAGAGTTCGAAGTAAACATTTCCAAAGGCTTTGGAATAAACCAGCGCGTCTGCGCGACCCTGCCTAGTTTTTCCAGCCATTTTCTCTTCGCGGCTCCGTAAGAGAAAAGTGAAACAGTCAAATCAAGGGCAGTTTGTTGAAGCGATCGCATTGTTACTTACTGTACAATGTAATAGGGCTGGTGAGTGTGTATCTCTCCTTGTTGCCAGGGCTCCCCTGCTTTGCTCCGGCGCTGACGATAGAATCGTCTCCCCTTGTAATGATGTCTGCAGCGCTCAGCTAATAGCTAGTGCGCTCTCTGCCCCCACCTCCGGAGAGAGAGTAGGGGGGTGTGTGAAAGAGGGTGTGTGTGTGTGTGTTAACGTGCGTATGCGGGTTCGCGTGGTATAAATATGGAGTAGGCTAGTGTGCAGGCAAAGAAAACACTAGAGCCATTACAATATCAAGTTTACTGACAGTGGCAGGGCGTGAGAACGAACATATCTGTTCCCTTTTCTGGAGAGTTGCTTTAAGCTTTATTAGGAATAGCATTAATGACGCCCATACAGCAAAGCGCGTTGAGATGTGGGCGCGAGCATGCGCCTCCGTCAGCTACTGTATTTATAAGCCTAAATGAGGACAGACAGACAGTCTGGCCAACAGATAGCCAGACAGCAAAAACTTTGTATTTGCTCAAGATAACAAAAAAAAGTTTGCACAGCCTATTTTTAGACCCAGGTCTACAGTCCATCAGATTATTGTACCTTACTGTAGGCTAGAACACATCTAACCAATCATTTAATTCATAATAGCAATTATATTACAAGGTTTAACCGAATTACAGTACATGCCTTGTACATATTACAAATTGGTTCCAAGACTACAGTAAGCCCCTGTGTCAAGTCTAAGTTTAGGACATAGGATAAGATTCCTTATTTAGGTGAGCTACAGTATATACTCTCTCTGTTGGGCCTTTGGCTGGTAGAAGAGCTGTCAACATGCCACAAAGTCACAACAGGCCTTTCAAGGTAGAGGCGTAGTGATCTGAGAGAAGGGCAGCTTAGCTGAAGGGACTGACAGTCATCTGACAGTGACAAGGTGGAGGATCTCAGCTGCTAATAGCGGCTGTTTTCACTCACTCACTCATTCACCCACACACACACACACTTACATAGTCCTGACAGCACCCGTAAACAACATGCTTATGAAATTAGGTTATTTATCCATGCCGTGGCTCGGTTAACGCTTATTTGGTTATACTCCCAAATGCAATTGGTTTTCTGCTGCAATGTCACATTAAAGGTCACACTTATAATTCCTTTTGCGTCTGCGGTGAGAGTTTTGTAGAAATGACCCCAGTAATACTCAATTATCCATCACTCATGTTGACTGATCATTTAATGCATTGTACGTATCATTGACAAGCACACAACAAAATAATTTGGGCTATAAAGCACAGAGACTTCCCTGTAGAAACTAGGATAGGATAGTTTGAAAGGGATCTGTAATTAAGAGTGTCAAGATTGGACAAATTATATACAGTAACTCATTTACTAAACGTCAGCTCACACTAAATGATAAAATATCACTACGATCCTTATAAATTAATATTAATATAGTTATAAATTTTATATTTTAGCTCGACAGATGTACCATTTATGTTTATAAATAGTTTTTTGTGTGTGGTATTGATTAATGCAAATTAAGTCTTCTTAGGAGTTACCTGTGATGTGTCTTTTAAGCCCATATTGGTACAGTAAAGGCATTATTGAATCAATCAAAGCATGTTTCCCTCATTATCGCCTTGTCTCTACGCCTCCTCACCCCGCTGTCCTCTTCCAGATTTTCAACATGGCGACACCCTCCTCCTCCATTCATAGGAAAGTGCAACCTGACTCTGGGCCTGATCCGTCAGGCGCACGAGGCAGAGGAATGACAACGGATCCGAGACTCATCCCACTCCTCACCAGTCACTCAATAAGTGGCCCATTGTCCCAGACGCTATTGTGCCCGGGTCACATGGATAGCGGACAAAGGAGCAGAAAGGGTAGCCTAACCCACGGAGCCAGCAAGATAGCCTTGCTGTCTGAGCATAGAAAGAGATACATGACTTATGTATATTCAATATTTTATCTTACACAGAGATACTTTATTATTAATTACTAATTACATACTATGGTTGTTACATATTTCAAACTGCTCCAGAACAGTACAGTATAGGTTGGCATGTTTTAGTTCAGTGGTTTTCAAAGTGTTTGTTTGCGACACAAACAATGGTAAACAAACAAAGAATCACTTCAAATAACACCTCTTTTAAATAATAATAGCAGAAAATATTCAAACACCATTGACTACATTTATTATTATATTATACTATTATATTATTACACTAAAACAGGGTAAAAATAACTTTTATAAAGATTCTTAAAAGCTCCTTTATTTTCACCCTGCGACCTTCCAACAGAATCCCACGACCCCTCTGGGGGTCCTGAGCCCCCGACTTTAAAAAACACTTTTCCAGTTGACATAAATTACAGGTAGGAGTACGATTATGTGTTCGTACACGCACACACACACACACACACACACACACACACACGCACGCACCCGCACATTTGGCCAGGAGTCCTGCTTGATACACGTTTGTTTTAAAACGTGCTTGTACTAGAATGTGCTCACTCCCCGTCTCCACAATGCGTGCACTTGCAAACCTAAACACACACACACACACACACACACACACACGCCCTCATCCATGCACAGAGGTGAGCTCAATGGCATTATTCATTATGAAAACCTTGAATGACCTGAATGTCTCTCACCATTCAATATCATGCATTCTTTGCATTCTATCTTTATCTTTGTGCTCGTGTATGCTTGGTTTAGTTTCTGTGTGTATATCTCCAAGTGTGTGTGTGTAGTGTAGTGTAGTGTAGTGTAGTGTAGTATAGTGTAGTATAGTGTAGTGCCGTGGCATGTTTAAAGGCAGCAGTGCAGGGCTGATCCCAGGGGATAAGTGGATTCCAGGAAGGCATGGGTCACTCCCTGAAGATGAACCTGTGCTCTTGTGTGTAGGGTGTGGGAACGGTAAAGGCTTTAGGCACAACACAGCGTGCCAGGCAACAGCGCCGGGTGGGGCGTGTGTTACTAAGAAACCAAGTGTGCCTTTTACACTGAACACCTGCGCGTCCTATTGGGAAGAAAGAGACACCTCAGCTAACTGTTTATGGGGGGGGGCAGCCACTCGGCACTCAGGTCAGAGTGTGGCATGTGCTCAAAGGAGTTTTAAATCAAAACAATGTCTCTTATGCTGATTTAAACCACACGGGCATATCCAGACACAAATTGAGGAGTGCGCCTTTAACCACAACGAATAATTCTGGAAGGAACCTCCCCACCGCAGAGAAAACTCTTACATCTAGGCTGACATAATACTAACTTTCTAGATTTTAACTGTGCTGAAACAATCTGGTGTCTCCTGAGGGCACGTTATCTTCTCATCCTATAGGCTCAGCAGTATTCTGTTTGACTTTCCGGATGTTCAAATTGACTTAATGCTTGCCATTCTTAGGGCTCTTTTAGGGTTAAGCCTAAAAAGATTATTTCAGCTGAAGAAATCATACTTGCTCAAGACACAGACTCCATTGTATTGACAAGTACATCTAGATGAATAAGGAATTTGACTTTCAACCTTAAACAGTGAAGCATATGGGTATGAATAATTAATACAACAAACTGAAAAACAACACACTACAGGAAATAAAAAATGTATTTTTGGCCTTTCAAAAAAACTCTCAGGGGATTTGAGAGATTTTAATGGGTGTGAGCATTTCTGTTTTATTTGGTAGGCAAGTAAGAAGTGGAACAGACAGAGAGAAGAAAGATACATAGTATGTAACAAAAAAGGTCATCCAAACATACTGATATTTTATGTATTTAGAGGAAGTCTTACTGATATGTCACGCGCTCTCACAATGTCAACAAGAGTATTTCTCAGAAGAGTTATAGGGCCAACCTTCAGCCTATATGCGCTTTAAACAGCTGTCACTTTATTCTAAGGCTACTGTGTCTCTGCATGGATGGCTGTACATTAGGGGTGGGTTTATGACTGCAGGACAGCATTAAAGTCTGTACACAGTAAATTCAATTATTTGTTCCAAAATGCTAACTAACTACTTTCTAAGCCAAACCATCCAAAGGCATCTTCTATAATTATACAGTATTGTATGTGATGGATTTATTATGTATAACGATGTTAATATAAAACTGAGCTATGTTTTCCTGCAAGCAAGCAATTTGCAATAATCATGGATGTATCATTTTTGAATTACAGTTTGGATAAAATCTTAGCCTGTAAAGATATAAAAAAATAAAACAACCATCAAATCTGCATTGTCTTCTCTGCCTTTCCCTTTTTCCCCATTCAACTGTCTCCCATCCATTTTCTCAGTCCCCCACACTAAAGAACCCGTAACATCTCCATTGCATCGTTAAACACAGAAAAACTAAACTAAAATCCCCAGCACTCCTCTCACATTTAAGACTTAAAAGTGTAATGTTCCGTGAACTATTGGGTGCAGTTCCATGTTTTAGTTCTGTTTCCCTGTCTGATTTCCCTGTGTTCCATGTGGTGTTCCGCTCCTGGTTTTCTGTCTCTCTAGTTGTCTTGTGTGTTTATTTGATTATTGTTTTCACCTGTGTCTCCCCATGTGTATTTAAACCCTGTATTTCCTGTCTGTTGGTTCTATATTATTTCATATCCTGTCTTTTTGCTCTCTAACTTGTTTGCGTGTTCTTCGAGCACGATTCCTGCCCGCTCCGTTTGTGCCATTGCCTTTGTGGAATACCCTGTTGCTAAATCTTGCCTGTACTTCAACCACAACCCAGCCTACTCCTTTGTACCTTTGCTGAATATCTTGTTGCTGAACACTGCCTGCTTCTTTGTACCTTTTTTTTTTGGTTGCCAAACCTCGCCTGTACCCTGACTACGAACCTGCGCAATAAATACCTTTTTCCGCCCTTACTACCTACATCTGTCTCCGTGCCTCCCTGCGTTTGGATCCTCTAGACCAGACCATAACAATAAGCAGCTCATCGCAATCCCCTTCTCGTACATTTGCACAAGGCCTGCTCCAAAATTGCTTCCGCTCAATCGAGGCTTAAAGTTGCCCTTCATAGTATAATCCCACAGCGAACACCTGCTAATGGCTAACCTTTTTTTCTCACACATCTTTGCTGTTCCGCGACGATTGAAGTAGAGCAGATTAGAAAAGCAAAGAGGTCCCTAATCTGTGTATTAATGGTAGCCAATTGAATCAAGACGGCACACACAGGCAAAGTTTGAAGCTGAGTTTTAACGTAATCAGTAGGAAAAGTCGAGTGCAGCCCTAATTATGAGAAAGGGGCCACATACCAACACACACTAGACTAGTGATTATATGTTCTTTCAAACATATTTTCTCAGTCTCAACACCTACCTCAATCTCTCTATCCACTTCACTCAAGTTTTATACTGTACCTATATCTCATAAAACTCGCTCTCCCTTATTTCTTTCTAACTAATAATTAGCCTGGGTAGCACTTAGCAACTCAGCGCTAGCAGCTAACTGTGCTAGTATCTCGCTGCAAGTAGTAATTATCATTAGTCTACTTGCTTTAACCGATGCCAGAAGCACTTTTTCCCTAAAACCAGCGGTTCTGGCGTAGATAGAGCTTAGCCAATGCTAACTTTACCTTAACCATAAACATGGTTAAGGTGTCCTACTGTACATAACACGGAGACCCGTGTTATGTACAGTAGGATAAATTATCTCATTAGCAAAATTATTTGACTCTCCCATCGCACGTCAGTCTACCTGGTTTAAAACATCTTTAAGATAATACTGTATACTGAATATATACATTATTATCTGTCTTTCTTTGGTCTAAATCGCTTATTTGATTTGTTTTTATATTTCCTTTTCCACCTTTCCACTTCCATGCTTTTAAAAGAACATTAATTAAGCTTATTCTGTGTCTATTTATGTCTATGTGCAAACATCATATACTGTATGACTTCAGTATACTGTATGCTCTTAGTTATGCTGCCTGTTTACGAAAGGGTTGAAAATACTGTTGTTAGGTCTAAGCAACTCTCCTCCCAGCAGAGTGACTTTAATTATTAACCAGGGGAGGGAGAGACAGTGTGTGCACACAAGCGCGCACAGCACACGCACAAAAGGTGAGTAATATCAGGACAGACATGCTGTCCTAATGTCCTAACTCTGTCCCACCGGGGGTCACCAAACAGTCAGCTAGATAATAGATGAAGCAGAACGGAACTCACACCCCCAACCCTGGTTTTTGTGACCATCTACGGTCTGCTCTCAGACTAGCCTTGTGTGTCAGTCAAGGAGAGTGAGAGAGTGTGTGTGTGTTGAGAAAATTAATCTGCCAGTTTGTCATTCAGAGAGAGAGAGAGAGACAGAGAGAGAGGGGGGGGGGGGCATGGGTTAAGACATGGGTGTGTCCAAGTACAGATACAGCTATGTCCTTTTTTTGTCCACTAACTTGTGGTGGCACAACATGACATCATTCAAGGGTGACGGTGACGGTGACCTGAGACGGTGACCTGAGCTTGAATTCAAACATTTACTGAATGTAAATAAAGTTTTTCTACACCTTCTGGTACAGAAATAGCAATTGTTGCTAATGTTAATGGAGCAGCTAACAGGGTAGCAGGCTGATAGCAGTGTCCTGGCTTATCACGCAATGTGTTGCGCCCACTAATCAATATCACTACCGGACTGTCTCATCGCTTGTCCTCCCCGCATCTCCACTCTGACCTTGTACCTTTATCTTTGCTAGCTCCCCCTCCATATCCCTCCATAAACAAGTGCAAACAAGCTAATCTACTAACTGGATCCCACCCCGCACTCCATATTATACACTCTCACACAACGAGCCAAACAGAAGCAACAAAATCAAAGTAAATAGGGAGTGAATTGAATAGAAGCTAACTCAAACTCAAATAAAGATTAGATTAAGGGTCAATTCTGACTTAGTATGCCTTTAAGAGTATCTGGAATAGAGTTGTCATCTACATTTTCCCCCAGAGGGCCAAGAGTGAAGCCTCAGGAGCTGGTGGACATTTGAGGATGGAACCTAGAACGTTTGGGCTACAAAACGGCCTCTCTCACCACGGGTCTTCATACAACCTCTTTTACGTCCCAGCTGCCCTTGTCCATTATCTTATGTGGTTTATTTTCCTTCTTTCAATTAGGTCATTTTACAATTAGGTCATTTTAGCAGACGCTTTTATCCAAAGCGACTTACAATTACATTGTGCTATTACATGGAGCAGATAGGGGTCAGAGGATGCTTACAGGTAGGCCAACTCTGGGGCTCGAACCCACGACCTTCCGGCTGGGAGTCCAACACCTAGACCACAAGACTTCTTTCATTTACCCCTTTAAGCAAAACAGTGCTTTGATTTGCGTGGTGTGGCACAGAAATGCACATAGATTGACAAACCAGATCCAGAAAGTAACCGGAAATCAGATATTTGCTCCAGCTCCACCCATGTCGATTTAACAAATGATTACCCCTCCCCTGCTGGAGAACTTCGGTAGTGCAAGGTTGGAGCAAATACTTAGGCTAATAGTTAGGCTTTTTTTCACTTTCTGGACCTGGTTTTATCTACCACAGTGTAGAGGTCATTTAAAATAGGAATTTTTATAGTCACTGGGTCTGTTCTTATTTCTCTGTATGATTTTTTTCACAATGAACACATCCTGAATAATAACATTCAAGTCACAGAGATATGAAGAGATATGAAGAGATATGAAAGAGAAAAGTTAATATCTGAAGGCTGTTTTCTTTAATTGGAATTGGACACGCCTACCACACTTTGTCTAGACACTTCATTTGAATGGCCCTTTTAACAGCTTCAATCAATAACTTTGTTGTGTCCTCAACAGATGCCTGGTTGTAAGATGCCTAATAACATTGTGGCTTTACAAACTCTTCCACACCATGCTTATTTGTTTTCTGCTCATCATATGCCTTGTGTTTGACTCCAGAGAGCTCTCTTAGCGAGACAGCCCCTTCGGGAGGCTGATAAAAACTAATCGCTGGTTCATTGCGTGACAACTTGTGCCTATAAATCCCTACAGTGTCGTTGGTGTGTTTGAGCCTTGATTGTGTTAAAGCCACCCCAGAACCACAAATATCCACTCCAGCTCACTGTTTATGTTTGAAACAAAACTGTGGATTAAAGTGCAGAGGAAGAGGTAGAAGGGGTAGTAAAGAGGAGTACGAACGTTTTTATTGTGATGCAAGGGCAATCCCTGAATAAATTGTTTTATGTTTATGTCACCTCCAGTGACTGGCGTCTATACTGTATCTCTCATTCCAATCACAATGTAGGTAGAACCAAATGTCTCTCTTTGCAGTCATCAAATTGTTTGACGGTCCCATCAGCGGATAGTCAAATATACTTTGGGAATATGACATGTGACTGGGTGAATGATTGGATAGATACAGAACACAGATGACATACTAAACTGGTACAGTCAAACCCATTCACGTACTGTAGAGAATGACAATATCATGAACTGCACCGTGAATTACAGTAAGTTACAGACAGTGGTAGGATTCATGCGCCGTTTCTCATTTAATGAGGTACATCCACTTGCTTTTTAAATCACCTGTTTATGTATTTATACGCCAGGCAGTACCAGCAAAATCTCATATCCAGGCAGGGATATGGTCTTGTTTCAATATTGCAGAATTAGCATAAGCATTAGTCTTTAATACTCACTTATTTTAAAATATAACAGCTGGATATTTCGGGACATTGTTGACCAACACTTTGCAAACATAGCAAGCAAACAAAGTTGAATGCATTGTTTGTGAGTATAGTACTAAAATACTATTGGCATTAAGGAAGTACACAGATAAATGCAAACAAGTAAAGCCCTAATGGAAGTACACAGACAAATGCAAACAGGTAAAGCCCCAATTGTGTGTGTGTGTGTGTGTGTGTGTGTGTGTGTATTCTTGACCTCCCTGTAAAAGGCCAATAATTACCACACGTCATTCAGCATTCCAGATTCATGACAGATTGTTATTTTGCCATCTAGGATCATGTTTCATATACTCACATACTCTAACACACACAAAACAGGCAAACACAAGAAGCATGCTCAGGTAATGTTCAGTCTGATATTATTTTTAAGAAAATGTATGTGAGCTGCGTTTACTGTCGAATACATTTAATGCATTTGCGATATTTTAACTGTGAGCTAACTGCTGCAGTAAGGCAAGCTGACTAACCTTTTAAACGGAGGGTGTTTTCAAGGGCTGGCACTGATTATATACTGTAATAATAGACCTACATATTGTCCTTGTGCCGAGTGTTTGGTATTGTATACAGAACGCATCATTGCCTGTCTATTAAACAGCTACCTCTCTAACCCTAATCTTCTACCTTTTACTGTAGTATTGTGTTTGCTACCCGACGCAAACACATATTGACACACTAAGACATATGGCCAGCTATCCAGGAACTATTTTAGATGTTTGTGTGTTTTTGTGTGTAGGACTCACAGCATACAGTACATACCTTTACAAGAGTAGACCAGGTGGCTGGCTCTATGGAGAGCTGCTGAAGGGGCAGTAAACAGGGTCTGGAGCCTGAAACTACAATGTCAAGCACACAGTGCGAAAACAGTCTTATACAGGAGACCTAGTGGTTAGCACTATGCTCACTGCAATTTAGTCTCCTGGTACACACACACACACACACACACATAATTACAATTTACAATTTGATCATTTAGCAGACGCTTTTATCCAAAGCGACTTACAATTAATTACACACACACACACACTTGCCAAGTGTGCGTTTGTCTCTCCAGACATTTAGGTGTTCTCTATAATAGAGTAACAATAATTAACTCCATATGAAAATGAAAAACCTATTTAGTTTTATATGATACTTAGAGGATCATAAAAATGCCCCAGATACAGTATATGTTAAGCGTAAAATTACGTCTGGAAACCACGCAGGGTCGAGCATACCTTAATGTATGGTGTCTGTGAGAGTTTAATAAGAGACACACTTGGTGTATACAACCCAAGCTGTACAGCCTTTAAACACACACGCTCACGTCCTTTCCCACACGCGCAACCGCCATACGTTTACTCCATAATACTACTGTCATCAAGGGCTTAACGCTCCCCTCGCCTCCTTCTTGCCTCCTCCTCGCCTCCTCCCTTTCTCCGCAGATAGTAGTACTACATGTTCCAGTTGACAGCTCCAGCCGAGCCAGCACATTCCTCATTAGTACTACTTCAGATGTTTGTGGCCCAGAAGAGCGCTGATTGGTCGATTCCCCTGACAAACCGGGGCTTACAGAGAACCAATGAGGAGGGAGCTCTGAGGAGTAAGGCGACAGATGGTAAATTCAATGTCATCTCCCTCTGCTGGGCAGAGTGGAGAACTGCTGGCAGGGGGCATTGTCTAGGTAGGAATGTGTGTAGCCATTTCGAATATTTATATTATTATTAATTATTATATTTCGAATATAATAATTCATTACACTCCCTACCATATTCACTCCTTCCATCAACAAAATAGTTGTAGTCTCATAACTACAGGAAAATAACCTTCTAAAATAATAGTTTGAGCACAATCATGAACTATTACACTCTCACCACAGTAGGTCATGCGTATAGCCTATCCCTAAGCCACAACTGTGAAAGCTTTCAAAAGGCCTGGAATGAGATACAGTAGAAGATTGAGTCATATAAGGGTGGAGTGCTCTTCCACAGAAATTCCCTGTTTATGTCGTTCACACATGATGGCATTATTTCCCTGCTATTCATGTGTATCTGTTGAAAGAGTGAAGCATTTTGGCATGTGTATGCTTCTGTAGCCTGTGTCAAGAAGTCAGCAACTTTATTAAAGCCAACAATTTAGAGTGTGTTTATGTAGAATCTAGAGTTGCACTGATTTGTTATACATGTTTTGGCACAGGTACAATTGCACATATGAAACAGTTTAAATATATGGCTGTAATTCTAATGACAGAATTGTAATGTGATATCCCTTTGCGAAGTAGTAGTATAAATATTATGTGACTTTGTACTGTAATATAAATTTCACTACAGCAATGTCATTGTCTTCCATTGAGGGGAACTGCATATATGTGTGTGTGTGTGTGTGTGTGTGTGTTATTAAACTGAGATCCTTGGTGTGCTTTTATCCGTGTTGCCCCGTGTGCACGTGCACGCGGACCGTGTGAAAGCGCGGCCGGCTGCAGAGATAGCTGAGCTGTTCGCAGCTTCTCTTGTATAATAACTGAGAGCTTTAGTGAGGCTGGTTGAATTTTAATAGAGTTCTGCGGGGTATTCCATAGCCTCTGGTCCCATGGCTCAAAGATCAGAAAGAATTTTTAAAGCACAGTGTCCCTCAGCCTCGCTCTCCCTAAAGTTCTCTCTCGCCCATCCTGCTCTTCTCTCATTTTCTAGCTGCCTTCTCCAATCTCCTTTTCCTCCTCCTGGGCTTTTGTCTCTCGCTTAATCCCTGTCGCGGTCTCACACTTTCCATCTTTTCCCTCTGTTTCTCTGACAAATTTGTATTGGAGCCACTTGCGGTGTAATTATTGCTAATCCGCTCTCAGCTCTTTGTCATAGAAAACAACTCCTCCTGACTCCAAGCACAAAAACTTGCTACCGAAGGACAAAACGCACTAAGGAACTTTTAAAATCTCACACGCTGGATGACAACATGTTTGCCGTGTACAGATATCATGCCGAAAGGGAGTGCTAATTATGTAATTGCCCCAAAGCCATTAAAGTGATTTTTAACTTCATTAGCGATGAATAGCCTACTTTAACAATTTTACGCACCATGATACCAATTAAATTAATAATCTATGCCTTTAGCGTTGATGTGTGGAATCTTCCATTGCTAAATAGCCTACTAGTCTGCAAAGCAATGCAGGTGGTACACATTCGAAGATAAAAGAGAATAAAAAGTAAAATGTCCAGATGAAGAGGGTGAGAGTAACCACAGTTGCCAGAATGTACGGATTCAAAAGAAGACATTATATTAAGAAAAGGTTTTTAACGGTGGCAGTGATTGTATGCACGGGAGAGGGATGACAAGAGACCAGTGATTATTAGTTATTCATAAAAGTTAATGGATCCTATTTAAAAACCCAGCCATCTTTGAACTGGGGCCATGAGACAAAAAAAGGCCCCTGGTGGTTCTTATATAAACACAGATAATAAAGATTATGAATAACTGGCTGGAAACATTACAGTCATGGCGAACTATGTGATAATTTATTAATGTGTACAAAATGACCATTAGCTACCTTGCTTGCCGCACATTGGTTCTCCTATGCACTAAACTGACACCGATTATTAACAAGTCAAGTAACAGCATATTGGAGAGCCCCTCTGGTCACCCGATGCAACTGCATTCTGTTTTCGAAAGTTTTCGAAATCGGCAGACCACTTCTCTTTGTGAAAGCCAGTATACTTTACAAAAGTGTACTAACCAGTAGAGTAGACATTTAAATCCAGGGTGATTTATGCTATGCTGTTAGTTTAATTGGGACTTAAATCTTAATTTAACTTGTTAAACTCTCGACTCCTTACCTCAATATTAAGTCCTTGCGCTGAAGGCTTGAATTAACCCCTTGTCCACGGTAGGCGCTAGACAGCCAACTTAGTTGTATTATTCAGCCATTATCTTGCATTGTTTGAAAAAAACATACATCTTCAGCATCTACAAAGTTGAAGTCAGCAAATAATAGACTTTTTAACGAGGTAAGGACAGTGCCAGATTACTGACAGGGCACACTGGGCAAGTGCCCCGGAGCTTTTTGTCTTTGGGGGGCCCTTGGCCCTCGAGGGGCCGAACTGCGAAGGGCCTTTGTACCGTATGGATGGGCTGGCAGCTTTCACCAGCGGGGCCCGCCACCAGAAGAAGACATGGCTGTGCTGTTTTCCTAATCCTAGGCAGCAAATGCCAAGGCCACACCACCTCCGCACTAGGTCTGATGGGTGGGGTAATTCGTCCATGAGTAAGGAAGCTAGAGTCGAGTGTTTATCTAGACTCAACTCCGCTAGACTAAATACAGTACCAAAGTTAATATTTTACCATAAAAAAATATTCTATGCAGCTTCATTAAGGAAACTTCATTGGAATAGTATGGTTCTCTGGTCCCATACCTTTAACAGGCGAGCAAGGTGAGGCATTTTTTGACCGCACAAGGTGGGACTACATCCCTATACTTTACACAAGGCTCTCTCCTCCATCTGTGTTTTTCAGCTAGCACTGGTGAAATAGCCTACAGACCTCCAGATGGCGGAGAGGAGATGAAGGGAGGCGTGAGCAGAGAGAGATATTTTTGACTTTATATAGAAACACCTGTAGTCTCACCATGGAAACAGTTCCTTCCTTGCAGAATTTCCCTCCACACAGGCACAAACATGGAAGTGTGTATACCCCCACACACACTGCTCAATGTTATCTTTACACTCCCTCTCTGCACTTCAGCTCACAAGAAGTCTTAATTGGCTGAACAACAATTGAAGTCAATAAATATGTCTAAGATATACAGTACAATTGAATTAATTGAATACTGCCGTTCAGAAGCTGAGTTATACCTCATCCAAATTCAAAGGTTATCTTGTGTGGATTAAGGTCTACAGTAAATTATATCGTATGATCCCAGCCGGAAAGTAGTGGGTTCGAGCCCCAGAGTTGGCCTACCTGTAAGCATCCTTGAGCAAGACGCCTAACCCCTACCTGCTCCATGTAATAGCACCATGTATATGTAAGTCGCTTTGTATAAAAGCGTCTGCTAAATTACCTAATTGTAATTGTAGTTTCGCACACAAGAAACCCAAACATAATTTAACTAGTTTTGCACACAAGAAACCCAAACATAATTTAACATTGCAAGGGGCTCTGAAGCATAGTTCAGAGTCACCCTATACAGGTGAGGATGACTTTCATTGTAAAAAGACAAACCGCTTTATCATTTAAATACAATGGAAACACACAAAACAAACTTATTGACTTAATATGACTTATTTATTATCATCATTATTATTAGCCTAACGTGCATAACGCACATGTCAATGTTATATTCTAGACTCTCTTGCCTCTCTCTGATACTCTGATACATTATTCCTACCGATTTGTTATTAAAATGCATCTAATAGATTGAAAGTGAAAGGGATATGTAAAAATTGTATTGCTCTCTGCAATACAATATGTGTGTTCTGCTGCCACCAAGTGGTATATATATATATATAAATAGAACTGCCTTAACTAAGAGCAGATACTTTCTGCAATGGCCAACAACAAAATAACTTCAAATACATTTTTATTATTTATTTCTAGCTTTGAATGTCAACCACAGATCAAACTTACTGTGTTAATACTTTACCTAGGAATCAGTGAGTCCAACATTTAATACTAAAAAAGATGGGTGTTAAATTGTGAATACATGGTATTTTGAACCCCTTGAAGAGTGACAGTCAATCGTGCATTTGGAATAAAGCATGGCTGAAATGTCCCCTGAGTCACAATATTAATATATGCAGTATATTATTTAACAGGGATGGTTTAAATGAACAGAACACCACGTTGTTACATTGGCCTAGCAAAATGTAGTTCATTTTACTGAATAGCCACCCATGGCAAATCATTAACAAAGCAAGACATTTTCAGGACAGCATCCAGCAGAGCCACAAGGGGGAGAAAAAGGTAATTCTTTAAAATGTTCAAATGTTCAAATGTTAGCGCAAACAACAGCATTAGCTGAAGATAATATACACATCAGTGTACATGAAAATAAACAATACAACCAAGAAACCTATAAAAACCTTATATTAAGATTTTAAATATCACAATAAATATAAGATTTACATCCCTGTAGCCACAGCCAGCACCCTTTTGAGGTTAAGATATTATTTTTGCCATCTGAAAAAAAGACAATACTTTACAAGATCTTGTGAAAATGTGAAGGTTTACCAGTGTAGGGGCTGTTAGCTGGTGGGGGGGTTATCTGGCCCCCCGCCGCTGGACAACAATGGTTCCAGCTACAATGTCATAGACAGTTCTGTTGTGCTGGAAGAAGAGAAGCGTGATGAAGATGGGGAAGAGGAAGGCGATGGAGAAGTTCTTGTTCAGCGCCCGCACAGTGGAGCTATGGGAGACGAAAACAGGATCTTAAGAAAGGTACACTCCACTTCAGAGCTCCAGACTTCCACTCTAGCACACCGGTTATGTTTGAAACACAACTGTGCATGAAAGTGCTCGTGACTATAGGTGGAGGGGCAGAGAATGGGGTGAAGACAAGAGCTCTATAGGGGGAGGAGTAGAGAGGAGTGCAAGCCACTCAAAGTTTTTGCAATGCCTGTTTTAAACACAAGGGGGATTCCAAACACTGAATAACTGAAACAATGCAAGAAAAGTCAACACAAATTTCTCAAAGGCAGTCAGTCGACAGTTTGGAAGATTTAATTAAAGTAAACTACCCTAAAATATATATATGGTGTCTTTACATTTACAACCAACCCTGTCATAGTCATATCCATGCTCTATGGAAGACTCACGCTGAGAGAGAGACATTGGATGCAGGGACCACCAGGACCCGGTTGGGTCGGACCAAGGTGGACGTGTCGCAAGTCACCACCCTCAGGCCAAGAAGAAACTTCCCCGGCGTGGCTCCGCCCGCTCCCCATATGCAAATGATCTGAAGGAAATAAAGGCGTTTTTATGAAGACGTACAGTTTGGGGGTTTACCCCACGCAGAATTGAATACAGTAGTAGACTGTAGAAATATATATCCGTTTATAATACCTTGTCTGTATTTTTTCCTCCAGCATTGTACATGTTAACTTACAGAGTGTCCCGGCGAGGGCTTAATAAAGTTCTATTTTATAAAACATTTTAAGCAGCAGCTGCAGTGGGCATGTGTGGGCATGTGCAAGATTAGCAACATAGCGGGCATTATTAAAATACTGAATGGAGTCAAGTAGGTTCATGTGGTTTCATATACAGTAGCAGTTCCCACACAGTAATGCTGCTGCTTTGCCTCTATACAAGCATCATAGGTGGGCTCGGTTGGTCTTGTATGTGCGAGCACTGGCAGGAGTGGGCTGGCACAAGATAAATAAAGCAGGCCCAAAGCCTGCATCCCAAGCCGCATATTACATAACATTAGTCACAGCATTTAGTAATGGTGTAAGAGGACATACAGCATTATTAAACCGGCACTATGTACCTTTCTGAACATCAGCCACTGAGGGTAATGTTTGAGTAACATCTTTTCTCATGTGCTTAAGACTTCACCTTCCTGTCCCAGCGCCAATGATCATACCAGACAAAATGAGCCCCTAGAGGCCAAACCTCTGAGTCTGTTAAATGGAGGACGGTAGTTTTTTTTTTATAGACAGTTTTAATCAAATTCAGTTACTATTTACTATGTACAAAAACAGTTACATATTAAAGGTTTAAGTATAAAACACATTTTTTAATTCAGACAAATGAGATTAAATCTATGTTTGTAGGGCTAACAATTCACATATCGAGGCTGGATTGCATGTATTTCCCAGTGCTCACTCCCGTGGGGTAATAACAACTCGCTGTTGTGGAAGTGATCTTTGACTTCATCTCAGGCAAGTATGACAGCAGGGTTGCATCACAGTTCTCTGAGGACAACACTGTCATGCACAAGCACAACTGCACCTCTAGCTCCTTAATAAACAAGTAGCCAATGGAAACAGAATGATGTTGTGTCCACACTGCCCGTGTGGACCTAATGATAAAGAATAAATGTTTAACAGTGGACATTTGGCACATAATGTAGTGTAGGTACAGTACAATTTGAGAACCTACCTACTCTTTCATATACAATATAGTCCTGTCCTGGGTCATCACGTTATATCTATCAAGGGGTGAAGGTTCCAGAAGTAAAAATAATTACTACTACAACTACTACAATACCCATGCCTGTAAGTTCCATTTTCAAGACCAAATGAAGCAAACTACCAAGATCTATACCATAATAATCTATAGCAAAAATTATTAAAAGCCCCATATCATTCCAATTTCCAACTGTCATTTTGGACCTTTTTTTCCCTTCGGCCAAAACTTACTCTAATTTTTTTTAGAGAAGGATTTTGGCTTAATCACATGTAAAAATTGATTTCAAAATTAGCCCAGTCCTTTTAGGTAACGGAGATAGGATAGTCTAGTGGTCTAGGTGTTGGACTCCCAGCCAGAAGGTCATGGGTTCAATCCCCAGAGTTTGCCTACCCATAAGCATCCTTAAGCCTTGAGCAAGAACCCCTATCTGCTCAATGTAATAGCAGCAATTGTAAGTCGCTTTGGATGAAAGCGTCTGCTAAATGACCTAATTGTAATAGGTCCCCACAGCTGAAAAAAACAACGTTGTTTTTACAACAGGAGCCTTTTAAAAGTTGGTAAAAACACATGGTAATGAGCTAATGAGCTTCAGAGAAAGTGATGAAATGGTGCAATGTTTGCTAAATATTGTTTTAAGGATTTCACTAAGGCAAAACACTAACTCTGCCCATATATTATGCAACTAGAGGCTACATGACACATGGAAAAATATTCTGACCAAATATTAAAGTATTGAAACATGTACAGTATGATAATTCTACTGCATTTAACACACTACATCTTTAGTTTGTCAGTAGGTGCCTGTAAGCTACAGTATATGACCAACCTCATAGAAGCAGACCAGCACCCTGTAGATCAGAGCTACAGCCATCATCTTCTGCAGGTCCTCCATCGATGTGTTCTCATCAATTTCTTCTACTATGAAGTGGGTAATGAATTTGGCTATGTCCCTTTGAGAAAGAAAAATAATAGATGATCTGAGAATCACAGAAATAATGTCCTAACACTAATTCTGAATATAAATGGATAAAAAATGTCATAATGCCAAAATTAAACCACCCATTTCCATTGTTGGCCAAGGCACTACTCTCTACAAACACTGAGAACTGTGTAATAAACTGCCTTAAGGTGTTACTTACTTCATCCCACTCAAATGCATAATCCACAGCACTATAGTGGCTTTCACACAAAATAGGATAAAGAAGTCCACTGTCTCAGCTAGGAATCTGTGGAGGGGTGATGGGATTGTGTACTCCCTTCCTGAGAAAAAGATGAAAAGACAAGTTGTGAAGTACTGAACGGAAAAAAAAGCAATTTGTTTACATTGCGTTATTATTTAGTTATTTGATCAGGTCATTTCTTAAATAGGATATAATCATGGAACTATGTATTTGAAAACACTTGCAACAACAAAAACTAAGCGCATATAAGATTTTCGTTTTCCTACGTTCCTCATTAGACTGCCAAAAACACTCATGACCGAGCTTATCTTGGCCCAACAAAAAGCATATTATTTGTTGGGCCAAGATAAGCTTGGTCATGCGTGTTTCAATTGTGGCTGAAGCTTACATTATTTAATAATGTAAGCTTCAGGCATAATTGACACAGGATGCCAAGAAACAGTGCATATGGCATACTGGCAGCCTGATGCTTACCTGCTTGAGGTGGGTTTCCATGTTGCTGTTGCAGGGGCCTGGCATCAGCAAGGTTGGTGGTCGCAACTGTAGCGTTTTCCGCCTGAGCAGCCCCTGTCATTGGGGGCACGGGAAAACTGAAGGGATACGCG
This sequence comes from Percopsis transmontana, assembly GCA_025447815.1. Taxonomy (NCBI): domain Eukaryota; kingdom Metazoa; phylum Chordata; class Actinopteri; order Percopsiformes; family Percopsidae; genus Percopsis; species Percopsis transmontana. The sequence continues at coordinate 27,474 of JAOEHI010051891.1, read as the reverse complement.
TAATTATACAAGTTTCGGGCATCGAAAGCGGCCTGCCCGATAGCAGGTGTCTGAGTGCTGGCAATCGACTGAGGGAAAGTACCCGGCGAAGGAAAAGGGAACGTTGATAGTGCCATCCAGCTCTGCCAGTTTGCATACCCCCAGTGATACTGCCACATCCATTGCTGCAACTTTGCGCAGTATTCCGTCGTAACGCTGTTTCCTGGCTGCTTTTCTTCAAATTCACTTGTATCTCGCGTACTTTCACTCGAAGTAGTCGCAGCCATTGTTGGCCCACTTTTCAAACGCACCTAATTTGCTAAATTAATCTTGTTAAACGTCCTTATTCCATCCAATAATCCTCTCCTTGATTCCTTCATGTTAGCTCCTTCCTGCCGCGGTGTGGTGCCTTACAGGATGACACTAAATGGGCTTATAGAAACAGGGGCTACAGGAACTTTGCAGCTTTAGTCTTTAAATTAGTGTTTTTGTATTATATATCATTGCTATGTTTACAAAACTATTTAGAATATTTTCAATTAAAATAACAACGTTTGTTTTGGAAATTATCTGATTTATTATCACTTTATAGAAAGTAGCCTACCCATGGTCCCCTTCTTTCCGTAATGGTATCATCCTCTTAAAGTTAACTTGTGTATTTATATCTGATGTAATTTCAATAACTGATCCACCGCTAATATATATCCTTAGCGCTCCTTGTAAGTTATTTCAGTATATTCTGAGTCATAATTTTTATTTGTTACATCTTGTTTTGAGGAGATACTGTTTAAATTACATTTTAAAATTATTGTTTGGCCTGTCTAACATCACGCTTGCACTGTTGATGAACTTTCTATGATAGCTATTATTCATTCTCCAGCTTTGTTGTTTATTTTTGTACACCTGCTTTCAGAATAAAGCGTCAAACACTGAAAGGAACCTGTGAATTAAAGAGAGGTGCTATTTTTTACAGTCACAGATGAACTCTAAAATATCAGGGGCCTCTATAAAAAGTAACTGAATATTATGCAAAAATAATAAATATGAGGAGAAACAGCTGGTTGCCTGGCTCTAACTCGAACACACGAGCGAGCACGCGAGAACAACTTACGGTTCCCAATTTTATCACAGGGGGGCAGCAGAGGCCACCTTTAAAATGCTCAATATTTGTGTCAAATGTATGTGTCAACAGTAATAGGCTTATTGTATGTATAGAGACTAACCGAATTATTTTATATGCACCTTTAATGTTTTTATAAAATTGATTATCTCTGCATTTAGTTTTGGAAATTGCTCTCAGCTCTGTCTAAAATAAAGGCATGTGTATTATTATTATTTACATCTTATTAGGAAAAACATAACCTAGATATAGGGGGCCTTCTTGTTCATATAAACTTGCAGGTGGTGCCATTTGCATTTTTTGCTGCTTTGTAACCAATTTAACAGGACTCCAACTATCTAAGTAGTTTGACACAGGGGCCACTGGCGTCAATGGCTCTTTACAAAAACTCTCTCTCTCTCTCTCTATCTCTCTATGTCTCTCTCTCTCCCCCTATCTATCTATCCATCTATCTCTCACCTTGCGCTCTCCGATTAAAGGGGATGGGGCTTGTATTTGCTGACAGGGCTGGTCTGGCTCTGCGGGTTAGGTGTTAGGTCTGACACTTCTAAATGACTGTGCCGGTTCCACTGAATAGAGCCAGTGAGGCGGACGCCAATCAGGCTGCAATGAGCATGATCCCTGCCAACAGAGGCCACGCGATGGACCAGACCCAAAAGTAATCGGGTCAGAATAAAAGCTGCCACCACCAAACGCTGACCCTGTAGAACCTGCTGCCCTGGAAGGATTACAGCTGTGTGTGTGTGTGTGTGTGTGTGTGTGTGTGTGAACTGTCTGTTAGTTCAACTGACTATCACTATCGCTCCCTGCACTGCTGAACAGGGAACTGAATCCATTGTAACCTTAAAACACTTTAGGAAGGTTCTCCCATGCGAAACCAAAACGTTCACACAAGGCTTAGGTTGGTTATATGATAAAGGGGAATCCCATTGAAAAAGTAGGCCTGTGTAGAGGTCCTTGCTTGCAGATCTTGAATCTGTCTTGGAATATAAGTAGGTTTAAGAAATTCAGTGGGATTTCCCTTTTAGTACTATTTATTTTCTACTTAAAGTGGGAATGACCCCACCAAGTCACATGGTTATACTTTGTTCTTGAGGAATTTGGCCACAGTTTACCTCTGCTGAAGACAAAATAAACGACTTAACTAAAATAAAGGCTTGTAGGGAGGGGCGAGGGGGTCTTCAAATGGTTTGTTATTCATCATTTCTTCCAGGTTTGCAATTCAGTGACTTACAACTTCATGTTAGCTAACAAGAAAAAGTAAACATTGCGCCGACATAATATGGCGAGCGGCCATACGTTAGGTCATGATATGGGGCATCTTATTCAAACATTGAGCAAACTACCATATCAGTAAACCGAAGGGTGTGCACCCAAAGGCTGAAATGAACTAATACTCTGTTTGAGTATTTGAGTCTGTTCAACAAAGGATAGCAGGGATTGAACGCATTCTTGAGGGTGTGAGACACGCAGTGGGATGAGGCGCTTTCACAGACCTAAGCAGACCAAAGAAATTGTCTCCTGTGAATAAGGCTGCTATGTCTGCACAGGATGTATAATACACTCACACAAATACACCAAAGGATCAAGGTCATCTAAAGGCCATTGTCACCCATAAAACCATAAAAGCATGCCATGTACTTGTTTAGCAGTCTATGTGCAGAAACAGCACCAAGCTGCACTTTTCTGTTCCCATTAAAATTCTCAATTCTCCCTAGAAGGAAGTCCAAGGAACTCATATAAGGTAGCAAAAAGGCCCACACCAAAATGAGATAACAGCAGTGTTTCCCTGTTCATTATCAGAGATACCCAAAGTGGATATACTTATCGGTAACAGAGACATTTGCGATGACGTTTATGGAGGAATCCTAATTTAAATCATCCAGATAAGTTTGTCAAACCAGTAATAAGACTATAGCATTTTAGGGTTGGAAAATCAGTATTAGAAAATGATCACTGTTCTGGCCATAATCTATTTACTAAGTTTGCAGTTTTTGTACTGACCTGTACTTACCTTGTATACAATTACCACACACTTTATCCTCCGACAAAGGTTAAAGTGTACTGATTTAGCAGTTTGCAAAATTAATATTTGGGGCATTAAAAATACATTGCACAATACATTGTACTACAAATTATTGTTGTTGCCAATTTATTAAAAGTTTACTGTTTTATAACAATATATTGAATTGTGAAAAAATATCTTAAAATTCTGATGATAACTGAATACTAGAAGTACTACTAAAATAATAATTTATATAATTAAATAACAACTGCGCTGACTGTGGTAGCAGAAGAAAAGTTAATAATTTACTTGGACAGTACGTATCACAGTGAGATCCAATCAAGTGAATTATGTCTGCTAGCTTGGAGCCTTGACAGGAACACCAAGGGGGGAATGGTTTTCAAAAGCACACAAGCCCATCACTATACCTTCTCCAGCCCCTGCAGCTTTAGATTCTACTCCCCTAGCTTTGGAACAGTGGGCTATAGAACAGCAGTTTTCCAAAATGTTGACCCATGACCCTCAACCTATATAGGAACTTTTTTTCGCTCCTTAGGCCCACTTGTTGCTAATGCAGCTTATTGCAAATGTAACCTTTTGCTAATGTTGACTCAAGTTAACTGGCTAAAATAATATTAAAAAACACACATAGTCTAATCAGTCAATTTCGAGCTCTATAAAAGCTACATATAAAAGTGTGTAGGCTGATAAAAAGAAATATTATAAAACGTCCTGTTTTGGGCAGGTTACTTCAATATTATAATGTATGAATGCACAATTCCAGAACAGAATCATTGTTTTGCCTCTAATCGGCATGAAATCACTTGGTTGAGAGGAATTACTTTCATCAATAGTCACACCACCATTGTGTTGGAATACAAATCCAAGAAATATGATTGTGCAAAACAGAGGCACAGGCAGTGTCCACGGCTACTCATCGTTTCTCTGCTCGGCCCCCTGTGGCCAATAAAAAGTCGTACACTCTACCACTATAAATGGTCTAGCACGTTTGGTGGGTGTTTTCATTGCAGCATACCTATTCTTTTCATTTCATGGGACCTATCCATCACAATTAGACACCTGCTGTTGCTCGTTACAGCTCGGATAATCGACCCTTTTCACAGATGTGTCATAGAGCTGCAGCTAATGCTATTTCATTTATAGGTTCGATTTAGGTTTGTTAATGACCAGGAATTGACAATTAGTATTGTCTGTCAGTGCTTCCAAACTTGCGCATTTAAAGTAGTATCACTATTAGCTGCAGCTAATATTAGTTGCAGCTGGGTTTACCCTGCTATAAAATGTCAATTTTATAGACCACCATGATGTCCTATAGAGTTGGTGTATATGTATATTTTACTATTGAGAGTGACAATATTGAAAACGAAATAGTAGACTATGATAGTGTTAGTATAAATATACTCCTTTCTCAGTTCTCACAAGTGCTCTCTTTTGTGATGCCGTGTTGAAGTTTCTCTGTCCACTAGTCACATGCTACCTTCAAGCTTCTTTAAAGGATCAAAAGTGTCTGACTCGACAGAAAGTAAAGAGACCCATTGACCCATTGAAAGTCCAGGCGTGTTTTGTGTTTGTTTAACGCGCAGCTGTGTCGTAGGAGATCAACGTTTGAACTGCTTTTCCAAACAGCTGTAAACTCATGGACCTTAGATTTATCCCACATACATTTAGACTTTATTTCTTAATACAGTCTTAAAAGCTTGGATGCATTCTACCTTATATAACAATGAATTAAAGTTTGACTGCAAATTGAAATACTGCACATTGAAAAATGTGTAGTGCAGTGGTGTTCAGACCCCCGAAGTACTTGGGAGATCATTTCATTTAAAATTTGAGAAGATTTCACGTGTAATTATTTTAATTTTAGTTTTTAATTGTTTTCCCACTGTATTTGCAGAAATTGTTTGAGGCATAGCTCAATAGCTCAATAGCTTGTCAATGGCAGAGAGGCAGAAAGCAAAGCTTCCTGTTATTTCCCACCAGGTACTCCAGCGGAAAATAACAGCAAATCCAAGTGGTCAGATATTAGGCTCTTAGTTTCAGTGGAGCTTGAAAATAATAATACCTGTAAATAATAAGAACATTTATATATGCAGCTTGAAAAAAGTGATTCTTCGGGATTATGTTTCAAAAGGTTTCAAAAACAGTGAATTAATTAATATGATAACTCCATTAAGACAAGGCTTACTGTTACGGTTTGTTGCGGGTTAATAAGTCTCACTTGAAGGGGTTAAAGTGGCTAGCTGTTTATACTGCTAAAAGCCCTGTTTACAACAAACTTGGAAAAAAGTCAGCCTTTGACTGATGGCTTCCCTTTTCCTCCTACCAATCAGTTATCTCTCTGGTGCATTGTGGGGAAGTGCGTGTTCTGTACAGCATGTTTGAAAGTGTCCGTCGGGTCAGATTTTCCTGGTGGCCTGTTGTTTTTATGAAAGATGGAGTGTCCAAGCTCAAGGACAATTTCAGCATGTCTGTTTTATCTCTTAAAGGTACACTCCTTGATAAGGTCATAGCCCAGAACCCCAAACTTCTGTCCCAGCTCACTGTTTATGTATGTATCCTTTTGTAATGCTAGTTTTAACAACAAGGCTAATTTGAGATACAAAAGAGTAAGTGTACTGTATCTATCTGTGTTAAATGTATCTATCTCTGATAGTGCATCTGTCTGTGTTAAATCTATGTATGTATAGGACATACTGTAGATAAAGGTAACAATGTACTGTAGGTTATATAATTTATTTGTACTTTAGATTTTGTTTTTGTTTTCTCTTCTTTAGCAGAATAATCTCTCTGCTGTGTCTGTGACTGTGACACACTTGGCTCTGAAGTTGGGATTTCGAAAGAAATGACATCTTCTGATATCATTTCCACACCAACGCTGATGTGTGTTTAACCCCTGATAGACACTAAAACATTGTTTGAGTTCCTTTTTATCTATCTACGTATACACTACACATTGGAAGAGGATGCAGCGAATGTTAACTTGACTCTTTGTCTCGCAGGAATGGTTAAAAAAAAAAAACAATAAAAAAGGAAACAGTATAGTCAACCTTAGAATATCAACACTAGTCAGCCATACCACCTGCATTAGAAGGTCATGCGCGCACGTGTGTTTGTGTGCACACACCCAAACATATGGCATAACAAAGTGTTTGTTCTCCATAACAATATCTGGTAAGATGCCTTGAATTCCCGCTCTTCCCATAATCGTATGAGAACAAGGGCAGCCACTGTGTTGTCTAGCAAAACCAAGCTAGCTGTTCTTCCCGCGGTAGACCTAGACTCCACACCACACAATGTAATCTGTCACTCGTGCTCAACGCCCCAACTTGGTTCAGTGGTTGCTCACTGGCGTTCATGCGCAGCTTTTGGTCTCACACTGGGACTGATTTTTTTTAACAGGAAGGGTGACTTTTTCTTTGTTATTGTTGTACATGGACTAACACTGTTTTAAGCTAACTTACTACATACATTCAACTTTAAATTTGGGATAAAATGTAAAAATAGAAATGCTTAAAAGAGTTCTCAATTTGACACATTTTTTGAGGTGCAAACTTACTTTATTTGTTGAGCATGAACTCTCAAAGGCACTAAGAAACTAATAGAAATTATTATTATAAACAGTGTTTGGGGTGCATGGTGTGGTACATAATGAAGGAAGAAATAAAATACGTATGAAAAAAAATACGTCAAATACTGTTTTAGTCAATACCAAAGTTCACATTTGCTTTCAATAATCGACTATGCTAAAAGCCCTTTGATACTGTTACTGCATTTAATTCAAATTTTCCCAACCATTTTAATTTAATCAAAGTTACCGTTCTTGTTTCAACAAATGATCTTGAAAAAAAAGTCTCCCACAGGGACTTTAATGAATTTTCCAATGAATTGAATTGATGTAATATATAATTAAAGTTCCCCCTCCATTTACTGTCCTGGACCAAGGGGACAAATAGACTATGGTGTATGTCATCTGTGGCCATCAGGCTATTCAAAGGCCTGGTAGATACACAAGGAATAATTTATATGTATGAAAATAGGGCATTTAGGGACATCCTATAAAAAACAAACACACAGACAGGCACACACACACACACACACACACACACACACACATACACACACATTCCAAGTTTGCTTTGCAACAATCAGCCCTCCAGGATTATAGGTCACATGTCCTGTCACACACAGGCTATACAGTAGGAGGAGTTGTGGATTAGATCAACACATTAAGGATATGTGGCAGACCCACTTTTTATTGCTGCGGACTAAACAGATACATTATTCATTGAGCCAGTCTTCTTTATCAGTAGAAATGTATAAACATGATACACAAAGAAAAACGTTAAATAAGTAACAATGTACACTACAAACACACAGACACACTCAAAGGAAACACTATTACACTATACTGTTGCGTAACATATTGGGGGCTCTAGTATTTTACAAGGGAAAGGCATTGTGTAGCAACTACATTGTATACCTTACTTTAAAGACTTCCAGCATCCTTCCTGTAAGGTATACAATCGGCCAGAAAAACAACTGGTAAGGTTGACTTCAAAAAAACGAAAACGCTGTGTTCTTCTATTGTCAGAACACCTGCAATGGCAAGACTTCTTTTGAAGTTAGATTGTTGTTTCTACACGTGTACCCCGTGAAGTGCTACAAAGTGCCTGACTATACTGTAGCTTCCTTACTTCAATATAAGTCCATAGACTGACGAAATTAAATATTCAAATTTTTCTCTTTATTTAGTGAACCAAATGTATTGTTTTTGGAATTTAACCTCAACTGGCATCCATTGTGTCTTAACGTGTCTTAAGTTTACACGGCAACAATAATAATTTTGTCACAATGAGTCACTGTTAAATCTTTAATTTGACAAAAGTCAAGAAGAGATTGTATTAAGCACAGTCTAGTAACGTCTGGTCTAGTATCAAAGTCTATAAGAGTTATTTATATTTTTTTTAAAGATTCATGGGATTCAAGACAGTCAAGAGCCCAACTGTCTCCACACCACTGCTTGATCCAGAACAGTCTCTGTCCCTTCCTGGAACACCAGACATGGTGTGTATTTTGAGGAGGGAAAAGAACAGCGTGTCTGTGTGGCTAAACAGGGCTCATCTTGCATAACATCCTGGGAGTTGTTGATGAAATCAGGTATTGGACAATGGTGTTCAATGGGGAAAAATGCCTCCGCTTAGCAACCAAGGTCCCCTATACTGTTTTATGGGCAAGACTGATCTATGGTCAATGGTATGCAAGCTCTAATGTTCTTCCCAACAGTCCATCTATATTCACGGTGCAGAAAACAGTGGGAGTAGAAAAACACGAACCCCGGGAGTGATAATTGTGTTCTACCTGCTCATCGCGTTAGTTTAGTTTAGTTTAGTTAGAACTCAAATACTAGACCAGAACAATCGGAGCACGACACAGTTTATGAACAACCAATCAAAATGTATTTAATGTTGTCAGTCTCAAAGGCTGCTATTAAAGGTAAACTGGACTGGACAATGTTGTTTTGATTTGAAACACAGAGTGCACGGATCTCCTCTACACCTCTCTCTACTCCTCCCCCTACATTCACATGCTTTTTCCTTGACAGGTGTCTCTCCAAATATAAACAGTGAGCCTAAATGTGGGGTTCTAGAGGCTTTATAACAAAATTAAGGAGTGTATGTTTAAAAGCGATTCCAAAACAAATTCAGTTACCATTAGGAACTTCCATCAATTTTTTTTTTAGACGTTTCATTCCCTCACAATGGAAAAAGGAAATTAACTCTTGAGTGACCTTTGCGCTGCTCCACGTCTATGGTCACAAATGTGTGTGTGCAGTCCCAGTGATGTATTCAAACATAAAGGATGTTTATTTGTGTACACGAGTGTATATACGCTCGGGCAGGCAGCGGAAGGGTGTCAACACCACTCTGAAGTGGTATTTTCCAGATGTTGTGCAAAGGATGTGAGTTCATTATTGTACTGTCCAACACAAACTTTTTTGGCACAAAACAACCCCTGTCCGGACATCTGTACACACTCATACATGCACACTCACTTTCACACACACTCACACACCAAAAGGAATATACCACCTGTACACTTGCTTGCTTTATGTGTACATGCATTTTCATTTAACTGTAAAAAAACGAATAAATCAATTATCTATTGTGAGTACACATACATTTTTTGCATTGTTCTCCAGCTGTATTTGATGTCATGTTCTGCTATCTGCTTTCTAACCTTCTTGGGGGCAGGATAGTCTAGTGGTCTGGGTGTTGAACTCCCAGACGGAAGGTAGTGGGTTTGAGCCCCAGAGTTGGCCTACCTGTAAGCATCATGTATTTGTAAGTCGCTTTGAATAAAAGCATCTGCTAAATGACCTAATTGTAATTGTTCTGAATGGTTTTAATCCTGACTCTGGTCAGTTGAGACCTGTCTCCTATCCAATGTGGGCTGAAAGAGTTCCTCTTGTGTTGAACAAGATATCTCACTCACAACCTCGGTGGTTGTAATACTGTAAGTCTCTACACAATGTCAATATCAGATCGCTATTGTATATTGCAGGTAGCACAACTATCCAAATATTATCAAACCGTCTCAACTGCCTTAAGGTTTCAATACTAATGTTAAAGCAATTATGTCTACTGTTATCACTGTTGAATGTGAATGGTGTGGCTTTACATAGCTGCATTGCTCATACAGTTCCCACTGCTTGAACTCAAACACACCTTGGACTATAAGTGAAAGAATATAGTTCTCAGTGCAGGAGTTTCTCCTTTATCGCCTATTCCCCTACAGCTATCCAAACAGACTAAATGGACTGCCTGTGGATCCAAAACATTGCAACAGTTAGACAATTAGTAGCAGATGGGATCCATTCATTCCAGTTAAAAATATAATGTACTGTAACAAGAAGCAGTAGATTTCAGCTACACTAGAGCCCAAACATGAAGGTTAATTTCTACCAAACCTTGAGCGGATTTAAAAAATTGGCCACACCTTCAATTAGATAAGGTCGATCAGTTAAGGTCCACTCACCTGACTACTACAGCTCATAAAACAGTTTGTAGAGACCATAATACACCAGTGAAGTAATAAATGTTAGAAAATGACGATGTATATCCAATATCTGAATTGTTGGTTTGTGCTACAAGTTCAATGCTAGAGTCTTGGTTGAGGTTCAGTAAGGGAGCTCATGTTCTTTCACTACTGTAGGTTAGGGTTCAACTGCTACAAGTTCTCCCAAAAGGCATCAAGTGCAGACCATTGACCCACAAGTCCACCTGCTTTTGTCATCAAGTCCAATCATATCTCCCTTTCCTGCAATAGAGATGTGGCAGTCACCTCTGGAATGACCCACCCCTCCTCAATCCCACACAAACGTTTGACCGGTGGCCAAGGGAGGGAGAGGTCTAGAGAGAACCCATAATGGCTTTAGTGTTCCCATGTACGGCTGCCAGAACATGTAAATAGGGAAAATGTTCAATACCCCCAGGGAATACATTTCCTTAGTGACCCCCACTGCCTGGCTCTGCATTTACATTCCTCACAGAGTCCCTGCATACATCATGGGGAGTTCTGAGCACTAAACTACTGGATAAGCCAGTCAGGAATGCAATATGCCATTTTGCCTCCCGACTAAGTTTTAGTGGCTGAGACCATTTCCTTCACCTCGTTGCCCAAGGATTTGTGTTCTATAGGCAAGATTTAGATGGGAAGTGTAAAGTTAAATAGATTACCACTGATCTATATACTGTAGAGCAAAAAGTGCTGGAAAGCTATTTTAATTACCAAGTCACAAGCCTTTAATTTATGCTTTTTTTTATTCAATTCACCACAACTGGGGATTTGGAGCAATATCATTTTATACGCATAGAAATTTGCTAAGGCAACATTACAATAAACTACACGGCGTCACTTGGTTCATGCTCATTGAACTGAGCCCGTCATCCACAAAGGGTTAAAGATGCTCCCTTCATGCCTCCTTCATGTAGGTCCTCACAGCCAGAACGTCTCCCATCTTGCATTTCTGTAAAGAGACAGTGGGTGGTCAGGGAAGACATTTTGCAGGTGCAACCCTGACACCTTGCAGCATATGGTTCATGTTGGAGTGAATTTTTTTTATTTTCATAGAAGCTACACAAGTCTGAAGATGGTGTTTTAGAAGTGCAGAGCAAATTGATTTGTAGTAGCCTACAGTGATTGCTTCTGTAACTGCAATCATACTATAGCAATTAGGTGGGTCCAAGCATTTTTATATACCTTAACAATTTAAAGTAGTTAAACAAGTAAATTACACGGGTACAAATGTAGTCAACTAGGAAAATAAAAATTTTGAAAGGCATGCACACGCGCTACAAGGGCAAGTAGGCTTAATTCTTACCGCTATCAATTTTCCATCAGTTACCTCCCTCTCAATGTTTGTTTCTTTGCCATCCCAGGTCTGCTTCTGCACAAGTTTGCCGTTTTCGATAGTGATAACGGTCTGTATAGAGAATAGGCAGAGAACAGAGAAACTCGTCAATTCCAACAGGAAGAGAGTCCGGCCAAATGACTCACGATGAGAGCTCCCTCCAGTCCACGAACCGTTGTTTTCCTGTCATCTGCGGTAGTTTCCTCAAATGGCTCGTTCAGCTTAAACTTTATTTCACTAGTTTTGAAAGTGCTTTGCGACTTCATGCAAATATTCCCGTCATCTTCCACGGACAAGATCAGATTGGGTTTGGTCCGATTCCCTACCTGTCGGACTGCAAATCCCACACCTGCACAGAAAAGTTAAAGATTCTAATTAAAAATAAATAAATCGTAGACCTTTGCAGCGTGCAAGTCATTTAAAATGCATTGATGTACAGTAGGCTACAATACATGTTTAAGGATCATCATACGGTTGCCACAACAAAGTTGGACAGCTGGGTCATATCAGCTTACCAATTGCTTTCATGTAGTCGTCAAAGTTCTCGCTGGAAACCATCTTCCATGTTCCAACAAACTGATCAACCATGTTTGCAGCGTCCGATGTCTCTACCGCAGCCTGATTAATTATTCTGCTTCTATACGCTCTGCAGACGTAAACGCGAAGTAAGCATTTTAAAGGGAGTTCGCGGACACGTGCGCAGTGGATGAAGCCAATCACAGCCCTAAACGTCACCACGTCTGTTTTCCGCAATTTCCGATAGGCCTACAGTGCACTGAAATGCTGGGTGAAAGGGTTTTTGGTTTTTCCGAGGGCCGATATACTGCTGTATCTAGTGTGCCAAACTACATGTGGTTTTACTATGTCAGAGGTTGAAGCTTGCATAAAATGCCATGTCAGTCAAGTGGTCTGCGATTTATCAGGGGAATACTTCACATACAAATGACTACACTATCTACCACGTTTTAATTTGCCTTCAAAATATAACAGACCTTAGCAACCTATTAATTTTTTTTTTGTAGTTACGTTTTACAATTAGGTCATTTAGCAAACGCTTTTATCCAAAGCGACTTACAATTATATGGTGCAGATAGCCTCAAAGATGCTGACAGGTAGGCCAGCCCTGGGGCTCGAACACACGACCTTCCGGCTTGGAGTCCAACACCTAGACTATCCTGCTTTCCTGCCGTTCTATAAATTTGATTGAATTAACCAACAACTCACGCCTAAGCAGACCCATTTCAACAACTTTTTTATTTTTTTTTTAAATTATAAACACCCAACAATATATAAAAATAAACATATTTCACATGAAGATTATTTATTGACTCCAGCCTTTGCCTGAGGGTCCTTGGCCATGCAGCGGGACTGAAACGCTGCCAGCATCTCACTGCTGTTCAGCCTGGCTCCCTTTATTACCAGCGTCTCTCCATCCACTGCAATAGAAAGTTACAATTTGGACAATATGATCCGCATTAATATACAGCATGAAGTTGAGCACTGTAGTCTTTGTGAATACCTTATTAGCTATTCTTAGAAACAGCTTTGAAAGAATATTGTGGTCTGGAGGGGCTTCATTCATTCATTCACATTTAAAATGTGACTTTTAGAGCCACATCCATTCCATCCATTCCAAATCAACAGTGAATTTGTTGATTTGTGGCATCAACTCTGACATTATATTTAATGAATCCACACCATGAACCATAAAAAAGGGTGTAGTGCAAACTCGAAGCACAGGTCAGGCTGCAGAGGACAATAGGCTACTTCCAGGGAGTGTGCTTTTAACCTGTGGCATACTATATGTGTGCTTTCACAGACTTCTTATCCAAATGACTCACTTTGTTTCTGCTAGTAAAGGTTATTGTGTAATGTACCATTGTATAAGCATATTATGTTGAGTTTAAGTCAGTCAGCCCCATAGCTGACGTAGCCTGCAACCTCAAGCACAGTAGACTAATAAGGGAAACACATGGTCCTGTAAGGAAATGGGAGTTTCAGCTATCTGCTGTCCATCTCGCCCTCTCCCACAACCTCACGCATTGCACATAAAACCAGCGTCATCTTGGGGCCTCACAGATGTCACATTCCTTCAAATATTACTAATAGTATGACTAATGAACGTAACTGATGGCATTCTGTATTTATGCTTGTGTTCATTTAAGCCCGGTCGAGTGAGTGCATGAAGTGGTCAGTCAATTTCAAATTCTGATCTCATACAACAATGTATTCAAACTAAAAATAAGTTTAAATATAATTTTGATTAAATTCTTGAATTAATTTGAATAAATTATTGTTTCCATTTTTCACTTTCATATATATATATATATATATAGTGATATTTGAAGTCTAGTTTTTTTTCAGTTAGAGATTTCAAGTTTTCAAATTCAGATCATACTTTTACAGTTGCAGAATTTTGACCTTGATCTGGCGTGGGGGGCATGGCATTAACTGAGAGGGGTCTGGAATAATGAGTCACAGCAAAGAAGGCTGATAGCACTGTGAACAGCACTGTGAACAGCTTTTCACACAAGACAGATAACTGGCAATTCAGGCAAAACACTTAACAAGAGACATTCTAAAATGCTTAACGTGGCTTAATAAGGCTTAATGTTCTAAAACAGCAAGCAATGATCACCAAATTTCTGCTGGACATCTCTTGTCGTAAACACCACCACCAAAATGCTATGGACGTTATCTTAAATTAAGTGTTTTCCTCTCCATTGTCGCCCATTATAAGGAAAAAGCTTAATGTGATTTAATGTTCCAATGACTTAATGTGCCTGCTGTTGGATAGAACTCAAGTGATGTTGTAGGCTAATATGCTTTTCCAAATGTAAGACAATTTGTGGCCACTTTGTAGTAATTTGTTGATTACCGTCTTGGAACATTTTTGCGCTGGCAGTGACTATTTTCTATACAAACTGTCCTCGGCAGTCAGCTTTTTTTCCCACTCTGCTGACAGCGCTTTCAGTTGAAACATTCCAACTTTTGAAACACCACTAGGCTTGTCAATGTCACTTCGCTCTTGTCAGCCAATTAAAATTGAGGAAGGGAGGATATACGATATCAACAATGGCAGAGGAGAAATTCATCCTGAAACTCTTTGATCATCAGCTGTTTGAGAACATTATGCCAGTTACTGTGTGCTCACACGGGCAGCGACTTCAGGCGACAAAGTGGCCGGAAGTCATTCATTTCCAATGGTCGCTGGGCTACACATCTCAGGTGATGCCACACCACCACGCCAGAAGCCAAAAGTCTGCTACTGAAAAAATATGATCTGAAAGTAAAAAATATGATCTGAAACCAAAAAAATAAGATCTGAATCTGAAAACATAAAATCTGCAAGTGAAAAAAATAAGACCTTAAATATCAAAATATATATGAAACTGAAAATCTAAAATAAATCATTTATTCAAAATAATCCCAGAATTGAATCACAATTATCAGTTTCAAATTCTAGTTTTTCAATTACAAAAATATTGGCCCGGATTTAGCTTTATAGCTACTGTATAGGGCTTGGTACTTACTGAATGTAATGTCCACTACAGGTTCTGACTTATCGTGTTTCACCACAGTTGTCACCTCACAGTTCATGTTGGTGGCTCTTGCCTTCTCTGAGCCCACCCAGACCAGAAACTCCCTTCAGTGAAAAAGACCACATTATATTCAAATAATATGGATGTAGACACATACACAAGTAAGAATGTCTAGCAAGTATGTGGCTAAGTATCAGGTGAAATAATAATAAAGTTAAATCATCACTGAGAAATAACGGCTACATTATTGCTGCTGTAATCCGCCATAAAATCAACCAATGCACATACAACATACGATTTTTAATCAAATCTTACCGAGTAGAACGAACATTTGACTCAAACGGACAGAACTTTACCACTATTTTCTTTACAGCCTTCAACACCACGGTCGACCGACTGGAAGCTGCCATGTTTTCTCAGTGACCTTTCAACTCGACGCTGTAAGGACATATTGGAAGGCAGTTATCATATCGGACGCTAGAGGGAGCCAGTGGATAGGTTAATACATACCTTTTGAAAATCTACAGGTGAAGGTGATGGTTGTTCACAGCAGTCTGTTTATGTCACGCTAAGGTAATCGTAATGGGTTTGCATTTGAATTTCCGTGCGCACATTTCATTTGATTATTCATTCTATAAACTTGATTTTCCATCACGGAGAACCTTCCAGGTCTGTCCCCTGGGTCAGATTGACCCTTTTTCCTTCCTCTTTAAACATGGATTCAGGTAGACTGACTGATGATAAAAATAAGTGGATGTGACGTTGTGGCTTACACGTAGACTAAAGCCTATTATTAGTTTATTATTCATGAGTGACCATGCCACTGTTCTTGCTATCTGGTACCTAAGCCATGTTTCTACATACTGTATTGTATGTAGGTGCTTACCACTGAAAGCAATTAGCATTGTGTAAACAGTGGCATCTCTTTTACATTGAAATGACATGATGGGGGAGTGTGTGTGTGTGTGTGTGGGGGGGGGGGGGGGCTGTCAATCGCTCAGTCTATAAAGGAGCCAGTCTCTTTCAAATAGACAATCAAACAGATCCATCTCATAATCAACTAGTCAAGGTGACAGGAGAAGGGATGGTTGCACACTGTTTGTTTCCTGACGTAAGCAAGTGAAAGATTAGAAAATAAACACTGCTGGTTTTGTCGAGGTGGCACTTTTAGTCATTTTTGATTAGTGCGTGGAGTGTTTATGAAGCATGACTATAACAGAACACACACACACATGAATTTTGCCCGTTTGTAACACCGTTTATATTGTTTTGAAAAACAACCTCCAAACACTAAGATGAAACTGTGAGATCCACTCAGTCACTTGCAATGTACAGTATGAACGGCAACTGACATTTAAAGTGGCAATGACATGAGCCAACGCGATACAACAACTGCAGTAACCTAAGATTGACAGGTAGATGGTGCTGTTTCTACAGTTTGATCTTTTATTTGGTTCCTCTTTAAAGATTAGAGGAAGGGGGTATAGCTCAGTGGTAGAGCATTTGACTGCAGATCAAGAGGTCACTGGTTCAGTTCCAGTTGCTCCCTTGTTGGCATTGTCTTGTAACAAGACAGAGAGAAGATGTTGACACATTTCCTTGATTATAACCATGTTTGCAAATATGGTCCTTTATCGATCTACTCTGGAACAGGTAACTATCATTATTAGGCCTATATTGTAACATTCACTTGTAATAAAATAAGTTATCACCTTGCAGGTCTTTATTGCAAGGCATAGAATATTCATTTCCAAATAATACTTATAATTAATAATAATAATCAGTAGAGGAGGAGCGGGCCAGCAGGAGGATTGGAATGTGGCAGCAGGGAGCCTGGACAAGATGGGAGCACGCAGTGGACCGCAGAGTCTCATGGGCAGAGCTGTGGAAAGCAGATCCTGGGTGAGAGTGTATGATGCTTGAAAGACCCGAAACACTCCGTGACCCCAGGTAACATCACTGATGATGTGTCCAGGTTGCATCAAGTTGATCTATGTTATAAACGGAATATGAGAAACCCCATTGAAATACATTCAAAATAACTTATACTTTCTCAGTCACTGTCACCTTTTCCCTCACCATTTGTGTGCTCTTAATTCAGTCTCTCACCTCTACCATTAAGGTGTCCAAATAAGGATTACATCCTCTTCACAGTCTTTCAGAGAAGAAGATAATTACCACAAGATGGAGGAACTTCAACCACATAAACTGCAAAACTTGTTTTATTGTTCACACATCCACAACCTCAAGTATAACTGGGTGTTTAATATATTACGTAACTAGGGCAAAAACTAACAACAAAAAGTACTTGTGATACAAGAAACAACGAAATTTAGACATACATGTAACTACTACAGTAACAAACATAACCACTTACTATAGCTATCAATACCCCCACCCACCCCCATTTTTACATGCCCAGACCTATACACATATTCACACATACAGACACCCATACACTCACATAAACAATACATACATGCACACGCGCATTTAGGTGGAACCCGTACTGTATTGTATGAAACCCAGAGAGCAGGAGAGAGGGCACTCTCAGACAATGCACTGGAAATTCTCAGGGGGACCGCTGACCCTTAAGAAAAGGAGGTCAATGGGAGTGTTGCTGTTTTTCCACTTGTTTTTGAAACACTCCGAGGGCTAAAAATAAGAACAGCGTTGCTGAATCACTCATTCAAACAGTCTATCAGGGGGCGACACAGGAAGAGGAGAGAGGGAACGGCCTTTGTTAGCTTTAATTTTTAACTTTTCCCTCTGAGGTCCCATTCACTTTACAGAAGACTAGCGTGCAGTTATTGTTTTAGATTTTTTTGTTTATATTTCCTAATAATTCAGGGAATTAGGTTTTCATTTAGCTACTTTCAGAAAAAGACTGATATAAAATAATAGAGCGAGACTCTACAGTATATGTGTCATTTCTAGCTGGCAGTTATCACAGTACGAGTATCTCTGGTTTCATTGTTTCATTAAAGTGGGATATTTTTTTGATATATCTACATAATAGCACATACTGTATGCTCTTCACAAGATTTCTGTCAGAGCTATTTCTATTGAGGAATAGGAAGTAAGATTTTAATCAGGAATGACCATAAAGGTAAATGTCTGAGAACCCTGGTAAGGATTTCCTGACAAACAGAAGCATTTCCTGGCTACTAAGCAGACAATTATTTAAGAACCAGAACACCAACACCTTACAGTGTAAAATTATATATTCCTGTTGATTTCAGACTGTTCTTTCTTTAGACACCAGCTGGTTCTTGTACATGTACCAGGGGTTTAGTTAAGTGTTTTTATTCATAAAAGAATCAAATTAGTTTCCAATCCCAAGTCCTGTGAACCACACCTCCCGACACTCCCTCCGATACAGACAAAGCTAAATCACGCCCACACCTCCTTATTGGCATTTACATTTTTTATAGAATGTTTTTATTAATTTGTAATAGTAAAATAGTCTACACATTAACAACACATGAATCTTCTATTAGCATAAACAATTGTTGCAGTGACATTAACACAATTTTTAGGCTACATCAAATATTTATCATTTTACCAAAAAACGTTGAATTTTGCATCTAAAAGTTTTAATATGGCAGATTTAATACCCTATCTCATCATCGTTTTTTTCTAAATTACTTTGGTCTTAGACTTTTAATAGCAGCTTACCTAGGGCTGCTGCTGTAGGCTGTATAAGATGTATGTCTGCGTTGGTTCCACGGTCTATCTTCTTTCGTCAAAAACGTCCAGTCGAGGCAATGGGAACTACATCTCCCACAAAGCGT
Source organism: Percopsis transmontana (assembly GCA_025447815.1). NCBI lineage: Eukaryota > Metazoa > Chordata > Actinopteri > Percopsiformes > Percopsidae > Percopsis > Percopsis transmontana. The sequence goes on along the minus strand of JAOEHI010051891.1, from coordinate 8,603 downwards.
TGCGAGGCTGCTCGATAATAAATTGTCACTCCTCCCACCAAAATCTCGCCTAGCGAAGCAGAGAACGGAATAGACCGGGGGCACATATTCAGAATATCACCGTATCCTACGATGTACAGAAATGTGCGCAGGCTGAACGCAGCGTCGTACCGATTCTTGTAACATCGGTGTAGAGTGTATAGGTTCATATTTTTAATGTAAAGTCAAGGATAAACGCTCTGTGAACAAAATCCAACGACTTTCAATTTAGTGGCCAGTGAATGCTGCCTCTGAACGGTGCTTTCGGGGTGAGTGGTATTTTCATATCTTCACGTGCAAAAGTTATAATGTATCGCCTTCCCTTTATTATGTTTCGCCACTATGGCGTTGGAGTGTGCTTATGTGTGGATGGATGCATTCTCAAACTTCATTGATTTGTGCTTAGTTTGAATGCGGTACCGTAGTGATGAGAGTCAAATGCGACTCGTCGCAGTAAAACGCCTGGGAATAAGTGACAGCGATGATGGAGCTAACTAACCGACTTGTTGCCCACAGTACCAGCAAATTATTTAACTTTGTAGGTGATTATTCATATAAGACATTCAGAAATTGCAGATTTCGCAGATAACACGATGAACATTTAACTGAAGATTCGTGCAGAAGTTCTCTAATGATCTATTTTAGACTTAGTCTATATTTAAACTAGAATTAATATTCTTTTCCTGGGCGTTTGTAATTTTACTATATGTTGATAATAATAGTATATAGGCTTCTAATAACAGTATTACAAATAAAAAAAATACCTAGGACATCCAAGACCAGTTATAACAATAATATAATATATCCTACTTTAGAGATAACCCCCTCTTCATTCTTTACATCTTCAAATCTGAGACGTTTGTTTTCCAGATGCAAATTATTTTCATCCATGGTGACACTCACTTTCTCTCTCTCACACACACACACAGAAACATGCATATTTCACCCTTTTATCATGGTGATTGGTTGACTGCACTGTGCCTATAAGGCCTTTCAGATATACATACAGAAATGCACTTACATAATGTGCATGCTATAAATGCATACACAAACATACATAAAGCACAGGCTATAAATACATATGTACATAATGTAAACATACAGTACATACACACTGTACATGTATGCATGTACAGTAGACACACACACTCATACATGCATTTTTCTTAGAAAGGGGAACTACAACCATCTTCCCCTTTACTCTCGCAGAAGTCAATACTTACTATTTACTACAATGTACCAAAGCAAACAATGTGTGCTTTGTCATGGCCACAGATCTGATGGATTTGCATGAAACACAGGCGAGGGATAAAGTGATCGCCCAGTGTGTGTGTGTATGTATGTGTGTGTGTGTGTGTGTGCATGATATCATACATTTTTTAAATCTTTGTAAATATGTTGACAGCTGTTCAAGGATAAACAGCCTCATGACAACATTATAACATACAATCAACTTTTAAACCACTCAAATCTAGGTCTGGGAATACAATACAATACTATCACAATACTTTGTGATAGTACACGATAACAATGATATTACGATACAGCGATACTCTCGGCTTTTTGCGCTGTGTAAAAAAGGCTGTCTGATTTGCTTTTCCCCGCTGTCTGTCATTTTCCCCCCTGTGACTTTTCTCTTCACCGCAAGTTTACCCTCATTCATTTGATAACCGTGAGGAGTCATGGAGTAGTGACTCTGGTAAGTCAAATTTGCGGGGGAGTCCATTTAGAGCGACTGTATGTTTGAATGAAAATAGCAATATTTGGCGCCAGTGTATCGATAGCGTATTGCAAAAGGAAGTAATACGATATACTGCCACATCAATATTTTGTCCCACCCTTACCGAAAGCCCCTCACTTAGTTTGACCTAAAGTTTGGAAATTTGGTACATAGGTCCCTCTCCTCAAAAGGCACAATACTTTTCTTGGAGTTTAAAACGTAGAAAACAAGCTAATTGGTTGAAACCAGCAAGAGAGTGAGCCTCTCCCAAACCTGACGTGATTGAGTAGTGTCCCTTTAAAGGTACTAGTAGTCAGTATCTCTCCATGTTTTTGTAGCGATTCCAAAGGCATGCGACCGGGTCAGATTCTCAGCAAAATTGGATGGATAGATTTATGGCATACATTATTAAAATGAAAAATCTTACCTCATTTTTATACTATACTGAACTGCTGCGTCTCTAAACTATTCTTTTTGATTCAAACATATTTGTTCACCGGAGGTTGAACAAGTGTGTTGGGACATCAACACAAACTCTGATAAAACGAAGAAGGGAACACTCCATCAAGAAACTCAAAGCATCAACAAAGCATCAAAAGATTCTTTGCTTTGGTCTCATTGCTTTGACGTAGAAAGAAGATAGCTGGGTTTACTGCAGCTTCTAACACCTCCATGTTAAAGGGTGATGGATGTTGTGGCCTTAATAATTCTTTGTTTCTGACAGGAATTGAATTCCTGGGGCTAAATGGAGTGGCAGAGATGCCTGTGATAATTTTAACTCCATAACATTTGTAGAATGCTACTGCTGGCATTTGGGTGTAGAAGAGGATGGCCTCTTGCAGCTGCTGGAGGGCGGGGACTGAGAGAAAGAGAGAGACGTGAGTGAAATAAAGACAAAACTAGGAAACGAGAAGAAGTAAATAAATAATGTTTCACCACTTTTTTCTTAGAAAAGCTTTTATTTAGCCAATATTGATATTGTTTTGTTGACACATATTTTGACACAAACACACTTGAGCCGGCAAAATATTGACTAATTCATCTGAGAGGAACAATCTAGTAACTCAGGTGTCGTCTTTTCCCCCCAAGGACTCAATGGAGACACCTACAGTAGGTTAAACACTCCTGAAACATCTATTACCAGCAAGTAATAGCTTTCCAGCTCCCTGGTCCTCTCACAGACCTGACATGTTACTCAGAGCTTAGCAATCAAAACCATAAAGCACTTAGCTGTTTAGTCCTGAGGAAGAACAGAGGCCAGCTGTTTGACTCCCCAACACTGTTTATAAATTGATGGATTCATTCTGGAAGGCTATTTAGGTTCTCTGAAATTCTAATTATAAACTATTTTTAATGTGGTATTGAGCTTTTGTTAAATCCTCCAGGCTTTCTTACCTCAATATTAAAGCAACTTTATTTTTCATCCACCAATAATTTCCATTGTTACTCAAAATATATATATATTTATTTTGGAAACTAAATTTTAATTCAAAATTCAATTCAATTTTACAACAAAGCACAGTAAGTAGTAATACAGTAATACATAGTACCAGTAGAGACGGCAATCATTAGAAGTATGTTTTTGAGAAACAATGGCATTGAATGTTCTGTAGGATGAAACCAACTCATAGTCCAGGACCTACCGTGAACAAGGGATTAATTCATGGAATGAGAGCCTAGCATGTGAAGTTAGAATTAACATGTTGTTGCACTTATTTGCATCCATTTGAGCTTTTTTCCAGCCTATATCACTTCAAATGGTTAATGATTTGTAGGAGTGTAACGATTCTCCAAATCCACGGTTCAGTTCATACAGTTTAGCATGGTCTGATTAGCTCGTAGCTTAATTTTAAAGACAGTCAGAAGAGTTGCCTGCCGTCTGAGGAAGTTTTGTGAAACACTAACGACAAATTGTCTGTGTATAGTTTACGACACGATTACCATCCCTATACTCCACTGGCTAAAATATATAAAATCTTGAGCTAATTAAGCTAGCCTAACTTTTACGTGATCTCTCATGATTGGAACAAATTAGACCACATGACACACGCAGTTGGAAGAGAAATATACAGATACAGCTTGCCCTAACTTCAAATAGAATAATAATAATTCCGTGATTTACATGTGTTATAGTGTTAGTTGTTAAATGAAAAATGTAGACTTCGATTAGTCGACTATTTGACGAGTCAATCTAAGGAGCCCGATTTGACTGCCAATCTCAGTTGAATCATCGCAAAATGTGGTTATGAAACAAGGATAATTCAATTCCGACTATATGGGGGTGCTGAATCTCTGATTTTACATAGAATTGCTTGGTTTCTCCCAATAAATCATGCTATATCGCCTATTTTGGTATAAATATCAGCCTATTAATGGTAATAATTTTTTTTAAATAACTCGTGTTTTGCTTAGTAAATAAATCACCATCACAGAGACATTAAATGGGTTGAACCAATCATAACGAACCATTGATTTCACATGACATTACCGGAACAACTATTCTGTTGTATTCTGCTGGAGCCGGCAAAAGTTTTTTAATAAAAGTTTACAGAATTAAGAAAACATATGGTAAAGTATCGCTGCAAACCTCATATATATTAAGTTAACATTAACTGTTTTATTAATGTTAACAAGATTGCATTAGCATTACAAGGCATGCTACTAGCCCCACAAACTCATGGTTTCGGTCTCGGTTTCAGAACTGTTACACCCCTAATGATTTGTGTAGACTCTTATTTATATATTTATTTTTAATGTAGACTCATACACCTACAGTATTTCACACTCATTTAGACTTTAACAAGCAACAACCCCGCTCCTGTCAATTGGTAGACAAACAGCTCCTGGTTCTGCACGGTAACATTTGCAATAACCTTGTATTCCCTGTTTGACATCTGTGTCCATTTGAGGCAGATGTCTCAAATGGACAGAGCTTTTATCCAATCAGATTTTCCACCTGTGCTGTCTACGAAGGAAAAATCTACCCGGAGGCCTTCAGAATTTCGAATAAATCCCCTCTGCTGGTTAAATGCTACACTGGTTTTAGAATGAGTAGGACTCGATTAGGAAGAAACAAAGAGGCTGTAAAGAATTGCAGCAGAATAAAAATATGTAAAACAAAAGTAGCAAAGTCCCTTTTTTAAAATAGTTTTGCTTTGTTTATGTGTATAACGTGGGGTGTGGACTTAAATGACCATTGTTATAAACAACCCACAAACAAAATTGGCTTTAATTTGTTTTCATGTAGTTGCTTCAGAAGGCTGTGGTTTTCCAACTACAAACACATCTATAGCTGCCTAAAAAATAGGAAGTATTTAAAAGCCTTCCACACCCACGTATACACTGTCAGAAAACCACCATCACTGCAGTGTCTGCAAATGGTTAGGGGTTTGGTTTTGACACAGGGTTACTGCCTCGTATTACTGAACCGTATACTAGGGGTCGACCAAGTATCGGCGTGGCCGATTATCGGAACCGATAATTGACGTTTTTACAGTTATCAGTTTTTGGGGTAGGGTAGTCTAGTGGTCTGGGTGTTGGACTCCCAGCCAGAAGGTTGTGGGTTCAAGCCCCTGAGTTGGCCTACCTGTATGCATCCTTGAGCAAGATACCTAACCCCTATCTGCTCCATGTAATGGCACCATGTAATTGTAAGTCACTTTGGATAAAAGCATCTGCTAAATGACCTAATTGTAATTGTTTTTTTTAAATCAGATTGCCGATAAAAATACATTTTAATATGTGCTACTTTGTCTCTGATGCAGCCGCCTCTGTCTGTAGTGGCCACTCTGTGTTCTTGGGCAATGTACCGTCCACATTCTGTTACCTATGTTACCTCCTCACCTAATTCGGCTCCGAACCGTAGTTAAGACATTAATTTACTGCAGATATTTCTCGATTGAGACAAGGGAGGTGTCATGCTTGCAACTCTGTTCCTTTATTTATTCTCCACTTTAAGTGAACAGGGAAACAAACTGTAGTAACATATTGCGTTTGCCTGCCTCTAAACTGCGTCTACTTGTAGAGCGCACACCCACACACACATAAGCTCTGACCTCTCCATTTGGTGGCATGTCTCCCAATGCACCACCCCCTTAAAGGAATAGAGTTGTATTACAACCGGTTGTTTTTAAATTAAACAAATGCTTAAAGGGATTTCAACAACGTTTTGTGGTGAAGTTTGTGTTATTCTAAATTTCGACACCAATATTAAAATTTTTATTGCAAATTAATATTGGTTGCAAATATTGGTTATCGGTCTCTTACATTACTAATAATTGGTATCGGCATCAGCCCTGAAAAAAACATATCGGTCGACCCCTACCGTATACATAACCCTTAACAGAGCTGTATACTGCCTGTAGGCATCTAAACATTTTCTCTTGCTAAATTTGTAATGATTGGTTTTAGTATTTACTTTATTCATATTATTATTATATTTATTATTATACTTGACAAATGACAAATAATACTTAAAAAGCCTGGATCGTTATATCAACGAGCCTCCGGCGAGCTGTTCATGGAATTTGAACGATGGAGCAACGTACAGTTAAGCTGTTAACTCATCGGATTATCACACCAAAGCGATTTCACTTATTTCACTGGTTGCACAGTAGCATGCTAGTGTGCAGGACATTTTTTGTGTGTTGCTTGGCAGCAGTCCAGTCCAAGTCCAGTTGCGGAACTATTTGTGTTTGCGGAGCCAAATAAATAATTAAATAAATAAACAAATCATAATCTGTTTATTACTGTTAACTAATAAATGACACTTGTAGAACTGTTTTTATATATATATAAGCAACATCGATTGTGCTGTTAAACTGAATATCAGTAACAGCTGTGATTATCTTCGGCACTCGGCCTGCGGCCTCTTACATACGACCAAATCACAGCCTTAATGTGTATATCGCACTCACTCTCATGTGATATTGCTTAAATAATAGTGTTGCCATTTGGTAGGCTACTGCTAAATACTAATATGTTAAAAGCTTATGGATTTGTAGCTTATATATATTCACCCTTCCCTGGTGTTAATTTCGCATTTGTTTATGTTTAATTCTTTGTAGTCGGGGTGACTGTGGGAGGTGAGCCGTGGTTATGTGTCATCATTAGTTTGTGATGAACACAAAGCCTGTCATTATGAGGTCTGTTATTTGTTATGGGAAAGGAACCATTTGACATTAGAGAAATTGTCATTAACTGCCATTAAATCTTGGCTGCTGTAAACATCTTGTCAGCTTGTTTAGGCAGATAGTTAGTCAGAGGAAGGAAATAATGAGAAATGACTGCATGAGAAGTAGCCTACAGTAAAGTTCAGTTACAGAAACAGAAGTAGAGACCAGGGCAGGGAAGAAAAATAAGATGAGATGGTCTGTGAAATTAGAGGAAGAGAAATATAGAAAACCGCAATTCAAATGGTCAAAAGAGCAAGTTGGCGAGGACATTACAGGTGCCTAGCTTCCTCATTGCTAATGAGTGGCAAATTGATTTCCCATTTGCACCGTGTAAAGGACTTTGGTTACGCTTATGAAAATTCCATTTGTGATTATTACCTGAATTGTTAATGAGTTTCCTCTTTTCAGGTGAAAGCAAACAGTCCTCACACAGGACCTTTTGTGCCATTTTGCCGACAATTTGTGGATTATAAATTCCAATACTGTACGATCAATGTTTGGAGTTAATAGGCCAGTACCTGTTTACGCAAATTCTCACATAAGGCAATGTTTCTTAAAGCTTATTCAAAGAAGGGAATCCACCTAATGATCTACTTCACTAAATTTAGTAATAGCAATAGCAACATGTATATGGCCTACAAAGCTCCTCTGAATAAAAAGGCAGATGCAAATTTCATTTTTCATGTCAATGCTCTGTGTGGGTCAAATAAATTGAAGATAAACCGATGTTTTAGCTGTAGGGTTGTGTATGTGTCTGTGAGTGTGTCTGTGTGTGAGTGTAATAGCCCCTTTGTGATGAGAAATGTACCAAGCTTTTGAATAAGGCTGGGTATTGGCACAGATGCCCCGATTTGATTCAGTTACGTTTCACAAGCTAACGACGTTTGATACAGTATTTGGAGAGATATTTAAAAAGCTCTAAAGGAAACACAAATGTACAAATGCAGAGTCACTAGAAACAACTTTTGAAATCCACTACAGAAAAGGCCAAATGCTTGAATTTCTTAATTTGAGGAACACATGGGTAGGGCCTATAGTCCCTTAAATACAAAACCAACCTGTCTTATTCAAAGCACAAAAATGACTTCTGACTGAAAAGAATAGCTGAAAATAAAAATGGGCATATCTAAAAGTTGCATGCCATGTTTCACAAGGACTTTAACTTGAAGTTATGTGCCAAAACATTTGTTTGTAATTGTTATGCCCTAACACTAGAATATGTAACAGGTTTGCTTTTATGCGTTCACAAGTTGTTAAAACAAGAGAGCGGCATTAACTGTGGGTCTTGGGACAATCAAAAATCTTCACGCATTTAATTGTACCGTCACGCAATTGTACCGTCACGCACTTTTTTTTTCATAAATCCAGCAGGAGCGTGATTAAGAAAACAGTCCCGTGCAGAGCTCTTGATCATTACATACATTTTACAGATCGTTATCAAATTGAATTAATTTATAAAAATATGAATCGATTAAACAATATTTTTGCACAACCCTACTTTCCAATGTCAAATCATGCATGTTTCATGCATGCATGTGTGTTTACAAGCAAGCGTCACAAATCATTTCTGCCAGACTAGTTTGTCTAGACAGAATGGAATCATGCCTGATCCTGCCCTCAAACACACACACACACACACACACACACACACACACACACACACACACACACACACACACACACACACACAC